>JBAMJR010000626.1:32500-87500 GCA_038501785.1 Myoxocephalus aenaeus | reverse complement strand
AGCTGCTAACAGCTAACAGAGCCGCTATAAACTAACAAAGCTAACAGATCCGCTATCAGCTAACCGCAAACAGGGCTGCTATAAGCTAACAGATCTGCTATAAGCTAACAGAGCTGCAAACAGACCCGCTATCAACTATCAGATCCGCTATCAGCTAACATATCCGCTATCAGCTAACAGAGCTGCTATCAGCTAACAGAGCTGCTATAAGCTAACATATCTGCTATAAGCCAACAGAGCTGCTAGGTTCAAAGACTGGCGGTCGGAGCAGGAAGTAGCGCTGCTCGTTCAGTTTGGCGTCACTGCTGTGAACCCGTTGTCGTTAATGAATTGGTCTGCTATTTATTCTGACGGAAGTTTTAATACATTATTGCTTTCTGAGGTTTGTTTTTATTTAAGTTTTTCATCTAGGTTTTCTTGATGAAATGCCATCGCTCGTATTCGTTATTGTAGTCTTTGACTAAACTTCCCGACTGTGGTCAAGGCCTCTTTCGTATGAAGTGTTAATAGTTTGTATAAAGTCATGCGCTGCGGGGTCATCGTGCTGCTTTCCCACAATGCTTTGGGAGGCGCTGAACATGACATCATGGTCTGAGTAAAGGTCGAGCGGACGGAGCGATTACTTTCCGTCATTATTAGCGCGCTAGCTGTTATTCACCCAGGTGTGTTTTCTCAATGACACAACCCTCTGATTGCTCCCAGGAGGGTTCATTATTATCATTATTGGTCCTGATGAGGGAAATGTCACAGAACCCACATGTGGAAAAAAGGAGGGAAGCACAGGAAGTGATGTCACGGGAGCGGAGGCTGCCGATTGGACGAGAGATTCCTGGACAGCTGCTATAAAACCTGGAGGAGGAACGAGACCCAGAAAGAGGAGAAGAGACGGAGCCTGAAGGTAGGTGTGTGTGTGTGTGTGTGTGTGTGTGTGTGTGTGTGTGTGTGTGTGTGTGTGTGTGTGTGTGTGTGTGTGTGTGTGTGTGTGTGTGTGTTTTTCTGCAGGTGTTCCATTGCAAAATGAAACAGGTGATTCAAAAAACTCAAACTTTTAAAGCAAATTAAAAATGTTTAATTTTTCTTTGTAGTTTTTGTACTAAAATGTTTCTTCAACGTTTCCTTTTAACTTTTAATTTCAGACCAGATATTATTTATTTATATTATTTGTGTTGTTTAGGTCGTTTCTTAATGACGTAATATGATGTAATATGATCCTTTTCTCTTTAGTCTGAAAATCCTCCAAAACAAGTTGCAACACAATAAAGTGTCAAGATGGTGCGTTCAGGTGCACACGGTGATCTGAGCTGCAGGAAGGAAGGAAACGTGTGTGTGTGTGTGTGTGTGTGTGTGTGTGTGTGTGTGTGTGTGTGTGTGTGTGTGTGTGTGTGTGTGTGTGTGTGTGTGTGTGTGGAATGCAGGAGCGTGCACGTCAGTGAGCGTGCACGTGACGCTCTAAAGACATTTATTTGCAGGGATGGAAAACGCTAAAATTAGCCGATGTTGCTGGACAATACGCTTCACCCTCAGCTGAGCTAAATGTGTGTGTGTGTGTGTGTGTGTGTGTGTGTGTGTGTGTGTGTGTGTGTGTGTGTGTGTGTGTGTGTGTGTGTGTGTGTGCAGGTTCAAACTGAAAAATAAAAATGAAAATTTGTATTCAGATAAAAAGTCAGATTTTTGTATTTGCTGTTGATGATGGACTACAGTACCCACAATGCATTGCATAGAGGAAAAGGCAGATCTGGTCACATTGAATCTCATTTTTGATAAACGGTACTCATGTTGTTGTGCAGATGCAGTTCTGTGGCTGTTTGCTGGTTTCCTGCCTGCTGATCGTCACGATGCTTCACTGCAGCGACGCCTTCAGAGTCCAACAGCAGGCTGCTGGGGTCAGAACACACACACACACACACACACACACACACACACACACACATACACACACGCACACACACACACACACACACACACACACACACACACACACACACACACACACACATACACACACGCACACACACACGCACACACACACACACACACACACGAGACAGAGGACCTGGTCTGATTCTGGTCCGGGATCAGACGGATCGGATCCTATCAAATCATCCCGAGGGCCAAAACCAACGAGCTGCACCCTCGAGGTCCTCTGTGTGGTCTGGAGGACAGCCGGGGTCCTGGTGTCAGAGGGGGTCCTGACGTGTGAAAACACCAGGAGGGGGAGGAGGGGGAGGAGGAGGAGGAGGAGGAGGAGGAGGACGAGGAGGGGGGTCTCTGCTGAGCTCAATGTTTTCTAAACTCTCTCGTGCTTTTGTTCCAGCGTGTAGTCCGACCCGCCTCCAGTGCCCCGGTGGGTCCTCCTGCTGGTCCCAGGGAGGAGGTGAAGAAGGTGGTGAAGGAGGAGGAGGTGAAGGAGGAGGAGGTGAAGGAGGAGGTGGTGAAGGAGGAGGTGAAGGAGAAGGTGGTGAAGGAGGAGGAGGTGAAGGAGGAGGTGAAGGAGAAGGTGGTGAAGGAGGAGGTGAAGGAGGAGGAGGTGAAGGAGAAGGTGGTGAAGGAGGAGGTGAAGGAGGAGGAGGTGAAGGAGAAGGTGGTGAAGGAGGAGGTGAAGGAGGAGCTGCTCCGGCTGGACGACCCGGTGAGGACGGAGAACGACGTCATGGAGCCGAAGAGGAAGAGGAGTTTCTCCGGCACCAACCAGCTGGACCGCCTGTCAGTCAGCGCCATGGAGACCAAACAGGGCGGAGCCAAGCAGAGGTAGGAGGAGCTACAGCTTCATGCCCTGCAGGAGGGAAACGAACCCACAACCTGGACTTTAAGAACCGTCTTTGGCACTTGAGGTTCCTCTTGACGTTCCTCCTGAGGTTCCTCTTGTGGTTCCTCTCGTGGTCATTTTAGAGTATATTATTTAAAATGTCATATTTCATATATAATTATACTTTAGTTTTATATAACGCTTTTCTAAATACCCAAAGACGCTTTACCAACAGACAAACAGAACAAAGACAAACAGAACCAAACTAAACTGTGCGGAATGAGTCCTGTAGTAGAAGGTAGGGAGCAGGAGGTAACAGGTGAAGGGTAGGGAGCAGGAGGTAACAGGTAGAGGGTAGGGAGCAGGAGGTAACAGGTAGAGGGTAGGGAGCAGGGGTTAGCAGGTCAAGGGTAGGGAGCAGGAGTTAACAGGTGAAGGGTAGGGAGTTAACAGGTGAAGGGAGCAGGAGTTAACAGGTGAAGGGTAGGAAGGGTTCGTAGAGGTTGTGGAGATTGAGGTGGGACTTGAGTTGAGATGCAACAGCTCTCAAGGACTTTGGACAGGTAGGGGAGGTGCAGGTGGGCCGGTAGCTGTTGGGGATGTCGGGGTCCAGACCAGGTGTGTTTGGCATGGGGGTGACAGCAATGAGACCAGAGGACAGTGAGGAGTTGATGATGTTTGTGATGAGAGGGGAGAGTGAGGGGAGGCAGCCTTGACTAAGGAAGAGGGGAGGGGTCCAGGGTACAGGTGGAGGTCTTCATGCTGGAGACTATGGAGGAGAGGTCCGTTTCAGACTGAAGGATGAGAGTGAGTGGGTTGGAAGTGGGGGAGGGTCATGTTGAGGGCTGGGGGTGAGGTAGTGGGGGGGAGGGGCAGCCAGCTGGTTGTGTATTGTAATGATTTTGTCATTAAAGAAGGAAATACATGAGTTGCATTTGCTGGTGGTGAAGGAGGAGGAGATGTGTCCATGGGCTCGAGGAGTTTGTTGATGGTGGAGAACAGCGTTTTGGGTTGTTGGAGCCAGATTGGATGATGGAGGAGGAGAGAGAGCAGCGGGCGGCGTTGAGGGCACCTTTATATTGTCGGTGGAGTTTGAAAGCATCAAGGTGAACCGTGAGTCCAGTTTTGTTTGCAAGACGTTCCAGTTGACGGCCCTGCACTCAGGGTACCAGGGGCGGAGTGGGTGAAGGAGACGAGTTTGGATATTTTGGGGGCGATGAGGTCAAGACAGGAGGAGAGTGCATCATTATAGTGATTGACCAGGGCAGTGGGGGAGGAGAGCGAGGGAGGAGGAGAGTGAGGGGGGAGGAGAGCGAGGGAGGAGGAGAGCGAGGGAGGAGGAGAGCGAGGGGGGAGGAGAGCGAGGGAGGAGGAGAGCGAGGGGGGAGGAGAGCGAGGGCAGTGAGGGACTTGATGTTATGGAACGTTACGGTGCGACTCTGCTTAATGGGGGATGTCTATGTCCAGGGTTAACATGGGGGATGTCTATGTCCAGGGTTAACATGGGGGATGTCTATGTCCAGGGTTAACATGGGGGATGTCTATGTCCAGGGTTAACATGGGGGATGTCTATGTCCAGGGTTAACATGGGGGATGTCTATGTCCAGGTGATAGCCAGGTGGTCAGAGATGGTGAGGTCGATGCTGGTTAGATTACTGGTGGTAATGCCGGAGGTGCAGACCAGGTCAAGTGTGTCCTTGTTTGTGAGTGGGAAAGTCGACATGTTGGGTGATGAAGTAGTTGAAGATGTCCAGGAGTTCTGTGGAGTTTGTGGAGTCAGGTGAGTCGACCTGTATGTTAAAGAGCAGCAGAATGGATGGAGAGATGGCACAGCGTTGTGTGAGAAAGCAGACAGATCAGAGGGGAAAGCAGGGTTAGGGTTTGGGGGGCAGTAACCAGCGGTTTGGGACCAGACAGTTTAAAGACAAGGCGTTCAAATGAGGAGGGAGCCGGGATGCCTATGCAAATTTTTTTGGCTATTCCACCACAATGAGCATGGACAGGCTCGTCAGTAGCCTCCGGCTAGCGAAACACTGCCAGCTAGCTAGCTAGTTGTCCAGGGAGTAGACGGTAGCTAGCGGTGGAGAGCAGGTGCAACAGGTAAGCAGACAAATCCAAGACGAAGCGTTGCAGTATAACAGGGTTCCTACGGTCATGGACAACCTGGAACAGTCATGGAGTTTTTAAATGGTTATTTCCAGGCCTTGAAAAGCCCTTGAAAAAAATAAAATCCCCGGTAAATGAGTTATATTCATGTGTTCATGTAAATGTATTATATTCATGTGTTCATGACGTTCATTTACGCTGAGTTTGAAATAATGAATATGCTTTTAAAAGAAAGACTCAGAATATAAGCAGGCATACATACAGGCATCTATATAAATGTTTATTCTTTTAATCAAACTATTGTCTCATTCATTTGAGTCATTTAAGGTTTACTGTATGCTTTGTATTCTCATTGTTAGTTTAAATACTACATTTACTCACTTTTTACTGTTTACACCCAGATTTCACTAAATGTTTGGTTTATTTGGTTTAAAGTCATGGAAAAGTCTGAAAAACGTCATAACAAATATAGTGCGTCATAAAATGTGTGTGTGTGTGTGTCCTGTTCAGGGTCGTGGAGTCGCCTCGCCGGCGGGTCAACCCGCCTCCTGTCGACCGGATCGGAATGAGTCGCCTGCCAAACAGTCGAGGGTAGGCCACGCCCCCTACATGTGACAGCCACGCCCCCTATCTACACCGCCCTCCTCTGGACAGGTACGGCCCTGCAGGCCATTAACAGCACTGAGAAACACTGAAGTGGTCCTTGAACGCCTCTCTCTCTCTCTGCAGAGGAATCACCAACGCCACGCCCACCACCTGTCAATCATCCACCTTCACGTCACCTGAACCCCCCCCCCCCCCACACACACACACACAGCGATGAATGTTTCATGATGGTGCATTCAGGTGCCGCTTGGTCAAATTATCACAGTCTAAGAAAGTCAGGACCAAATGATCAAAAGATCAGATTTCATGTTTAAGTCTTAAAGGAAATAAAACGTTAAAAATCCTCCAGGGAGAAAAAACGTCTGAGAGAAAACCGCCGGCAGTAAAACATATAAAGTTTATTATTATTATTATTATCATAAACGTAATCTATAGATTCTGTCCTGAATAAACAGCTGTGGTTTAAAACAAGATGGCTTTAAGCAGCTTTTTATTTTTAGAAAACCTTATTCTGAAATGGACTAATCTGCATGTTGAATCAACCTAAACCTCTTACAAATATATATTATAATAATAAGAAATAAACAAATAAATAATATAATAAGAAATAAATAAATCCAATGATAAATAATACAAATCAATTTTTTTTTGTAATTTTCTTTCTGGTCGAATTCATCTTTCAATTAATATTTTCCTGCTGGTAGACATTGGACTGACAACACAACAGTGCTGATAAAACCGAGACCCTGAATGCATCGCCCCCTCACTGACTGGAGGCGTCTGCCGCCTCGACGCCCAACACGTGACGACGAGACTCAAGAACCGGACCAACATGTGCAAGAACTTTATCATCACGTTTCATGTCATTAAAGAGAAATGTTTGCTTTGAGCAGCATCTGGTGGTCATTAGAGGAACTGTCTCTTTAAGGGTTGAAGGACACGCTTTTACTTGTTTGAGAGAAATATTTAAATCTCTGGATAACGAAACTGAAAAGACTTAAAGCTGGAAACGTTCTGTGCAGAGCTGGAGGCAGGAAGTGGTTAGCATAGCTTAGCATACTGCCTGAAAGCGGGGGGAAACCGCTAGCATGGCTAACGTCTCTAAAACGTAGATGAACTTTGACCCGTCTCGTATCTCACGACGGCGTATTTGAGTCATTGAAGGAACAACAAATAAGAGGTTATGTTCCACGGTTAAAGTCGTAAAAATAATCATCATCCCGCACCAAACTTTACCGAGTATCTCCTCCCAAAATACATCAAAACATGCGGCCTGATGGGGAATCGTGTGCTGGGACTTTTCTAAGAGATTCGACCGTTCGTTTCCCGGAAAAACACGAAAAACGGTTCATACACATCCTGACCAATGGATTCATGACTTTAAACCAAATGTCCATTACAAACATTTAGTGAAGTCTGGGTGTAAACAGTAAAAAGTGAGTAAATGTAGTATTTAAACTAACAATGAGAATACAAAGCATACAGTAAACCTTAAATGACTCAAATGAATGAGACAATAGTTTGATTAAAAGAATAAACATTTATATACAGTGCATGCCCCCTTCCTGATTTCTTATCTTTTGCATGTTTGTCACACTTAAATGTTTCAGATCATCAAACAGATTTAAATATTAGACAAAGATAACACAAAGTGCAGTTTTTAAATGAAGGTTTTTATTATTAAGGAAAAAAAAAAAATCCAAACCTACATGTCCCTGTGTGAACCAGTGATTGCCCCCCTGTTAAAACATAAATGAACTGGTTTATCACATCTTTGGAAAGCTGAGTTCAGTTTCTCTAGCCACACCCAGGCCTGACTACTGCCACACCTGTTCTCAATCAAGAAATCACTTCAATAGGACCTGCCTGACAGTGAGGTAGAGCAACAGATCCTCAGAAGCTAGACGTCATGCTGCGATCCAAAGAAATTCAGGAACTAATGAGAAACAAAGTCATTGAGATCTATCAGTCTGGAAAAGGTTACAAAGCCATTTCTAAAGCTTTGGGACTCCAGTGAACCACAGTGAGAGCCATTATCCACCAATGGAGAAAACATGGAACAGTGGTGAACCTTCCCAGGAGGCCGGCCCACCAAAATTACCCCAAGAGCAGCGACGACTCATCCAAGAGGTCCCAAAAGACCCCAGAACAACATCAAAGAACTGCAGGCCTCACTTGCCTCAACTAAGGTCAGAGTTCATGACTCCACCATGAGAAAGAGACTGTATGGCCTGATGGCAGAGTTCATGACTCCACCATGAGAAAGAGACTGTATGGCCTGATGGCAGAGTTCATGACTCCACCATGAGAAAGAGACTGTATGGCCTGATGGCAGAGTTCATGACTCCACCATAAGAAAGAGACTGTATGGCCTGATGGCAGAGTTCATGACTCCACCATGAGAAAGAGACTGTATGGCCTGATGGCAGAGTTCATGACTCCACCATAAGAAAGAGACTGTATGGCAGAGTTCATGACTCCACCATGAGAAAGAGACTGTATGGCCTGATGGCAGAGTTCATGACTCCTCCATGAGAAAGAGACTGTATGGCCTGATGGCAGAGTTCATGACTCCACCATGAGAAAGAGACTGTATGGCCTGATGGCAGAGTTCATGACTCCACCATGAGAAAGAGACTGTATGGCAGAGTTCATGACTCCACCATGAGAAAGAGACTGTATGGCAGAGTTCATGACTCCACCATGAGAAAGAGACTGTATGGCAGAGTTCATGACTCCACCATGAGAAAGAGACTGTATGGCCTGATGGCAGAGTTCATGACTCCACCATGAGAAAGAGACTGTATGGCCTGATGGCAGAGTTCATGACTCCACCATGAGAAAGAGACTGTATGGCCTGATGGCAGAGTTCAAGATGAAAACCACTGCTGAGCCAAAAGAACATGAAGGCTTGTCTCAGTTCTGCCAGAAAACATCTTGATGATCCCCAAGACTTTGGGAAAATACTCTGGACTGACGAGACAACAGGTTAACTTTTTGGACGGTGTATGTCCCGTTACATCTGGCGTAAAGTAACACGGCATTTCAGAAAAGGAACCTCATACCAGCAGTAAAACATGGTGGTGGTAGTGTGATGGTCTGGGGCTGTTTTGCTGCTTCAGGACCTGGAAGACTTGCTGTGGTAAATGGAACCATGAATTCTGCCGTCTACCAAAAGATCCTGAAGGAGAATGTCCGGCCATCTGTTGGTGACCTCAAGCTGAAGCTCACTTGTGTTCTGCAGCAGGACATGATCCAAAACACACCAGCAAGTCCACCTCTGAACGGCTTAAAGCTAAATGAAGGCTTTGGAGTGGCCTAGTCAAAGTCCTGACCTGAATCCGGTTGAGATGCTGTGGCATGACCTTAAAGGCGGTTCATGCTCAAACCCTCCAATGTGGATGAATTACAACAACTCTGCTGAGATGAGTCAACATGAGCCGACATTCCTCTACAGTAGTGATGTGTCCTTTCGTGTCGAGTAACCAGGTAGGTTTTGGTGAAGCGTATCGAGGCTTGTGTCGCTGACGTGTGTGGTGACGTTGGAAGCCTCTGAGCCGGCCGTACCACGTGACTGATTCAGAAAATGGTTCGTGGGTTTGCCGTGCGATTTGAAATATGAGGGGCAGCGAAACTCAATGGATTTCCCCCTTCCTCTCTGTACCCCAGCGTCATCTGTGCCTGTGAAAGGGTATTTTATAAAGCAGGCAAAATAGTCTCAAAAAGCCCAGCACTGTGGAAAAGTTCTTATTTAAAAAAAAAAAATTAGACACATCAGCGGAGATGAGGCTCGAACCACCGATCCTCTGACTGACAGACGGGTAATCTAACCACTGACCCACAGTCACATCACAACTCTCTTCCCAATTTGTTTCCACCTTTGATTTTGACCCCGCCATTATATCATAAAGATAGACACAATATTAATAAGTTAATAACTGATGTATTGGCGTCACAAACATAATGTATTAAATTCAAAGCTTCACACACCAAAGCCATGGTGTCGTTGTGATCACGCTGCCTGTTTTACATGTATGTCCACTTGGTGGCGCAGTAGAGCAAATGAAGCCCCATGAAGCTTCGGCCCATGAGCGAACCAATTGGATGGAAAGCTTCAAAGCTTCAGGAAGCTTCATCTCTCCATCAGTACTCCACAGCGCTGTGAAGACAACCAGTCATCAGGTTTAGGGGCAGTCACTGGTTCACACAGGGACATGCAGGGTTTCCTTAATAAAAACCGTCATTTAAAAACTGCATTTTGTGTTATCTTTGTCTAATATTTAAATTTGTTTGATCTGAAACATTTAAGTGTGACAAACTGTGTGTGTGTGTGCGTGTGTGTGTGTGTGTTTTTTTGAGCGTCTTTCTTTCAAAAGCATTAATTATTTCAAACTCAGCGTAAATGAACACATGAATAGAACACATTGACTTTTACTAAACTTTTGGGGTTTTATTTTCAAGGACAGGTTTCCCATGACCCTGAGGGTAACGGTCCTTCACGTGAAGAGAGCAACAAACACTCATCTTTGTTCCCGCAGTGACTCGCCATACTTTAACGTAGAGAAATGAGTTAAAGTTTAAAACGTTGACAGAAGTCTGGAGTTTATTTGACCCATTGGGCATTTTGATAGCTAGCACAGTTTTCATGTAATTATTGTTCAAGTTCAGGAACATTTTGGGACCGTTTCAGTTTTAATGGGTGTGTATGGCGCGGAGTGGAGAGCCAACTGACGGTGAGGCAAACAAACAATAAACATATCGATCAGGAAAAAAAGCAGTTTGTTTCAGGATATTTATTATTTTGAAGTTATCAAAATGTAGCCCCGCCCCCGTTGGACTTGAGGTCAAAGGTCATGATTGAAGCTCCTGAACCTGAAGAAGTGAAGACGCTCAAACGAGTTCAGAGTTTCTGTCTTTATTAAGAAAAAGGATCAGAACCAAAACACACCAGATCTGATCAGGACCAGCAGAACCACTGGGCCCAGTTTACACCTTCTGTACAGCCGGGGGGGGGGGGGGGGGGGGGGGGGGGGGGAGGAGGAGGGGGGGGGGCGTGGCCAACATAACACACATTCAAACTAAAAGTCTGAGTTTGATCGTTAATAGAATTTTAACTTTTTACATGAATTTCATCCAAAAAAAACTACAAACTTAAATCAGACGTCTCTAAACCAACGAGGTCAAAATAATAATAATAATAATAATGAGGCCATAAAGTGTGACGTCACATTACTGTTATTATCTTTAATGTGGACTAGGAAGCGTTCGTTACTAAAAAGACTTCTTAGCATTCTTATAATTGATGTTTAATTGACGACATTATGAGCTAACGCTAACGTGGCTAACATAATGCTAACACAATGAACTGCGGGCGGCCATCTTTGATCCCGCAGGTCACATGACGGCAGAGAGTCACGACGTGAAGGGACCAGAGCGCCGGCTCTGTTGCCAAATAATGTTCAATAAGAATCACATGATGAGTTCAGGAGGCAGAATAGTGAGACGAGTCGCCGCGGTTTCCTACCGGAGCCCAGGAGGGACAAACCATGCAGAGAAACCACAGGTTCTCCTGGGGTCCCTGAAGGCCACGCGGGGTTCCTGGTGTGTGTGTGTGTGTGTGTGTGTGTGTGTGTGTGTGTGTGTGTGTGTGTGTGTGTGTGTGTGTGTGTGAGTGAGAACTTAAATCAGACGTTGGTCTCTAACCCTTAGACCCGTTCCTTTACGTCAGAGTGACCTCTGACCTTCTTAAGGCAGAGCTGGACCTGAGGAAGAGGAGGATGAAGGTAAAAGTAGATACGGTGTGTGGGGGCGTGGCCTCCATCAGAGCGGCATGCGGTTCCCCTCCACGCTGATCTTCACGGCGTGGCCCGGCTTGGTGAGGCGCCGCAGGTCTGACAGGCGCCGCATCTGCTTGTCCACGCGGGTCACGCCCTTCTTCATGGGCCCGTGCTGCAGGGCGGGGAACAGGAAGTGTTAGAGAGGAGGGAGGGGAGGGGGGGGGGGGGGAGAGAGAGAGAGAGAGAGAGAGAGAGAGAGAGAGAGAGAGAGAGAGAGAGAGAGGTCGCCCTGCAGCCGCCACAAGCTCCGCCTTCAAGAGGAAGAGTGATGAAGCTGACTTCCTGAGCGGCTACGCCGTTAGCCTAGCGTAGCATCGATGCTACCAGACTGCATTCAGGAAACGAGCGATTTAAAGACCCGTCGTCTCGTCTAGGAAAGAAAACCCGTTTCTAAACGGCTCCTCCAGGTTTCTCTTCTGTTTACTGGAATCAGCCACAGACGAGTTTAGTTATGACTCATTACGTTTAAATAAAGCTTTCATCACTCTCCCCTCCTCGGGTCATGTGGAGCTGTTGCATCACCAAGCTGGGGTGTGTGTGTGTGTGTGTGTGTGTGTGTGTGTGTGTGTGTAATTATAACACTGACACGCAGTAATACAAGTTTAAGATGCACAATTACAGAGAAGCATCTGTTAGTAAATCTCACATTTACATGCATGGAGATTATATATATATATATATATATATATATATATATATATATATATATATATATATGAAATAAAACGTGTGGTCTAAAGGAATTTCAAACTGAATAAAGTGAGTTGAAGTAGTACGTAGTAAATGTATGATAAAGTACTAGCTGTGTGTACTGAGATGTCAGATGGTAGTCAAGCAGTGAGTTTCTCCTCCAGGGTTCAGGATGTTTAGAAGGGTTAAGAGGTACTTCTACACAGCTGTACTGCAGTAGTTAAGAGGTACTTCTACACAGCTGTACTGCAGTAGTTAAGAGGTACTTCTACACAGCTGTACTGCAGTAGTTAAGAGGTACTTCTACACAGCTGTACTGCAGTAGTTAAGAGGTACTTCTACACAGCTGTACTGCAGTAGTTAAGAGGTACTTCTACACAGCTGTACTGCAGTAGTTAAGAGGTACTTCTACACAGCTGTACTGCAGTAGTTAAGAGGTACTTCTACACAGCTGTACTGCAGTAGTTAAGAGGTACTTCTACACAGCTGTACTGCAGTAGTTAAGAGGTACTTCTACACAGCTGTACTGCAGTAGTTAAGAGGTACTTCTACACAGCTGTACTGCAGTAGTTAAGAGGTACTTCTACACAGCTGTACTGCAGTAGTTAAGAGGTACTTCTACACAGCTGTACTGCAGTAGTTAAGAGGTACTTCTACACAGTGATAACAGCTTCAGCTCCCAGCAGAAGAGAAAAGCCCTTTGGTTAGTCAGGAGGTTCACTGATCAGAGAGCAGGAGGCTGGTGAGCCACAGGTGAGCCACAGGTGAGCCACAGGTGAGCCACAGGTGAGCCACAGGTGAGCCACAGGTGAGCCACAGGTGAGCCAGTTCTCGGTCACAGACGCTCCACTCGGCCGTGTCTCCGTCCAGCGGAGCGTCTACTGGGGGAAGCGCTCTGCAGACGCCTCACGAGTACCGTCACCATGCCGTCACCATGCCGTCACCACGCATCACCATGCCGTCGCCACACGCCATGCAGCAGGACTTACTGCCCCCTCAGGCCGGCGGCGGGACTACAGAGGCATGCTGCCGCCCTCTATGCTGATCTTCACGGCTCCCTGAGGCCGGCTGGCCCTCCTCCGGTCCGCCACGCGGCGCTTCAGCTTCTCCAGCTGGCTGAGGCCTTTCTTACAGCCGCTCTGGAGGACCAATCACAGCGCAGCTTTACCCCACTTCCTGTCTTACGGCCGCTCTGGAGGGCCAATCACAGCGCAGCTTTACCCCACTTCCTGTCTTACGGCCGCTCTGGAGGGCCAATCACAGCGCAGCTTTACCCCACTTCCTGTCTTACGGCCGCTCTGGAGGGCCAATCACAGCGCAGCTTTACCCCACTTCCTGTCCCGCACCAGACTTCCAGGAGGATCCAGGATCTATTTAGTGACCAGATTCTCTGCTTCTGCACAATGTACACAATACTGTGGTACAACTGTACTGTTACTATATAAAATAGTGGCTATTCCACCTGCTCCCTTCACCTCTTGACTCCTGCTCCCTTCACCTCTTGACTCCTGCTCCCTTCACCTCTTGACTCCTGCTCCCTTCACCTCTTGACTCCTGCTCCCTTCACCTCTTGACTCCTGCTCCCTACCCCTCTTGACTCCTGCTCCCTACCCTTCACTACTTGACTCCTGCTCCCTACCCTTCACCTCTTGACTCCTGCTCCCTTCACCTCTTGACTCCTGCTCCCTTCACCTCTTGACTCCTGCTCCCTTCACCTCTTGACTCCTGCTCCCTTCACCTCTTGACTCCTGCTCCCTACCCCTCTTGACTCCTGCTCCCTACCCCTCTTGACTCCTGCTCCCTACCCTTCACTACTTGACTCCTGCTCCCTACCCTTCACCTCTTGACTCCTGCTCCCTACCCTTCACCTCTTGACTCCTGCTCCCTACCCTTCACTACTTGACTCCTGCTCCCTACCCTTCACCTCTTGACTCCTGCTCCCTACCCTTCACCTCTTGACTCCTGCTCCCTACCCTTCACTACTTGACTCCTGCTCCCTACCCTTCACTACTTGACTCCTGCTCCCTACCCTTCACCTCTTGACTCCTGCTCCCTACCCTTCACCTCTTGACTCCTGCTCCCTACCCTTCACTACTTGACTCCTGCTCCCTACCCTTCACCTCTTGACTCCTGCTCCCTACCCTTCACCTCTTGACTCCTGCTCCCTACCCTTCACCTCTTGACTCCTGCTCCCTACCCTTCACCTCTTGACTCCTGCTCCCTACCCTTCACCTCTTGACTCCTGCTCCCTACCCTTCACCTCTTGACTCCTGCTCCCTACCCTTCACCTCTTGACTCCTGCTCCCTACCCTTCACTCTTGACTCCTGCTCCCTACCCTTCACTCTTGACTCCTGCTCCCTACCCTTCACCTCTTGACTCCTGCTCCCTACCCTTCACCTCTTGACTCCTGCTCCCTACCCTTCACCTCTTGACTCCTGCTCCCTACCCTTCACTCTTGACTCCTGCTCCCTACCCTTCACCTCTTGACTCCTGCTCCCTACCCTTCACTCTTGACTCCTGCTCCCTACCCTTCACCTCTTGACTCCTGCTCCCTACCCTTCACCTCTTGACTCCTGCTCCCTACCCTTCACCTCTTGACTCCTGCTCCCTACCCTTCACTACTTGACTCCTGCTCCCTACCCTTCACCTCTTGACTCCTGCTCCCTACCCTTCACCTCTTGACTCCTGCTCCCTACCCTTCACCTCTTGACTCCTGCTCCCTACCCTTCACCTCTTGACTCCTGCTCCCTACCCTTCACTACTTGACTCCTGCTCCCTACCCTTCACCTCTTGACTCCTGCTCCCTACCCTTCACTACTTGACTCCTGCTCCCTACCCTTCACTACTTGACTCATTCTGTTGAAGCTTCTCCAGTTTTCTTTTGTACCAAAAAGTTTCTGTTCATTTGTTTAGTTTGCTCCTTTGTCTTTGTTGTTCTGTTTGTCTCTGTCCTGAGTAAAGCGTCTTTGAGTCTTCAGACAAATGAATGAATGATTAATGAATGAATGAATAAATAAATGGTAAGGGGCCCGTCACTCACCCTGTTGGACTCCATCTCTATGTTCCACTTGGGGCGCACCACGTAGTCCTTGTTGGAGGGCATCGGTACCCGGGCCCTGGCACAGAACCCGGGGTCTCCGGGTCTCAGCGCCCTGCGGGGACGACTCTGTTAGAACATCGCAGAACCTTCAGTCAGAAGGGATCTGAACCCAAAACAACACGCTTACTTCTCCTCTCCGGTCAGCTGCTTCTCCAGATCTCTACGAGGAGTCTGACCTCCGGCACTAGAGAGAGAGAGAGAGAGACAGGTGAGTCACATGGTCACTCAGTGGGCGGAGCCTCCATGCTGTTATTAGCATCCTCCAGCTCAGTGTTAGTTCACAGAGCTCTGACCTCTGACCTCCACTCTGTTTACAGTTAAAGTACTAATACCACAGAGGAGAAATACTCAAGTATACAAATACAAGCCCTTCAAATGTGAGTGTATTAGTATCTACATGTACCTCTGAGAGGTAGCAGAAGATATAAAGTACAAGTATCTCAAAATGTACTTCGTTCCTCACGTTAACTCTCAGAACAGAAGCTCCAGCCGACCAATGAGAGCGTCAGACAGGACAGAAGGGGGCGGGGCCAGAACGGTTAAAGGCGTGACCAATGAGCATCAGACAGGACAGAAGGGGGCGGGGCCAGAACAGTTAAAGGCGTGGCCAATGACAGCATCAGACAGGACAGAAGGGGGCGGGGCCAGAACGGTTAAAGGCGTGGCCAATGACAGCATCAGACAGGACAGAAGGGGGCGGGGCCAGAACAGTTAAAGGCGTGACCAATGAGCATCAGACAGGACAGAAGGGGGCGGGGCCAGAACAGTTAAAGGCGTGGCCAATGACAGCATCAGACAGGACAGAAGGGGGCGGGGCCAGAACAGTTAAAGGCGTGCGTCACTCTGACAGCGCCATGCAGCTCTGAACCTGATTGGTGGAGAGAAGACGTCGGGTTCCTCCGCCCTCTCCACCGCCGAGGACTGACTGGGGGGGGAGGGGTGATGAAGAGGAGGAATGAGGAGGAGTGAAGAAGAGGAGACTACGGGCGTTGCTGTTCTTTAAACCCTGATCACTGACTACAGGCGTCTGTTCTTTAAACCCTGATCACTGACTACAGGCGTCTGTTCTTTAAACCCTGATCACTGACTACAGGCGTCTGTTCTTTAAACCCTGATCACTGACTACAGGCGTCTGTTCTTTAAACCCTGATCACTGACTACAGGCGTCTGTTCTTTAAACCCTGATCACTGACTACAGGCGTCTGTTCTTTAAACCCTGATCACTGACTACAGGCGTCTGTTCTTTAAACCCTGATCACTGACTACAGGCGTCTGTTCTTTAAACCCTGATCACTGACTACAGGCGTCTGTTCTTTAAACCCTGATCACTGACTACAGGCGTCTGTTCTTTAATCCCTGACTACAGGCGTTGCTGCTCTTAATCCCTGATCACTGACTACAGGCGTTGCTGCTCTTAATCCCTGATCACTGACTACAGGCGTTGCTGCTCTTAATCCCTGATCACTGACTACAGGCGTTGCTGCTCTTAATCCCTGATCACTGACTACAGGCGTTGCTGTTCTTAATCCCTGATCACTGACTACAGGCGTTGCTGCTCTTAATCCCTGATCACTGACTACAGGCGTTGCTGCTCTTAATCCCTGATCACTGACTACAGGCGTTGCTGCTCTTAATCCCTGATCACTGACTACAGGAGTTGCTGCTCTTAATCCCTGATCACTGACTACAGGAGTTGCTGCTCTTAATCCCTGATCACTGACTACAGGCGTTGCTGCTCTTAATCCCTGATCACTGACTACAGGCGTTGCTGCTCTTAATCCCTGATCACTGACTACAGGCGTTGCTGCTCTTAATCCCTGATCACTGACTACAGGCGCCTGTTCTTTATCCCTGATCACTGACTACAGGCGTTGCTGCTCTTAATCCCTGATCACTGACTACAGGCGTTGCTGCTCTTAATCCCTGATCACTGACTACAGGCGTTGCTGCTCTTAATCCCTGATCACTGACTACAGGTGAGCGGCGGTATGGAACCACGGAGCGGACACTTTACTCGCGGTTTGAGGACGACGGACACAAAACGGACGACTTAAGTTTCTTTAATTCTTTTAATTCTCTTTAATTCTCGTTTATGTTTTGCACGATTACTGTGACGTTCACACAGAAACTGTAGAGGAACAAACACCTAAAGCTTCTGCAGAGGAAACCAGAGCCGATCACTTCTATTGATCCAACTCTCTGCTGAACGAGTTCCTTCCTCTCCACAGTGTGGATGACTGACAGGAGAGTTTATCAGGAAGTGAAGTGTATCAGGTATATCAGGATGTGAAGTGTATCAGGTTTATCAGGATGTGAAGTGTATCAGGTTTATCAGGATGTGAAGTGTATCAGGTTTATCAGGAAGTGAAGTGTATCAGGTTTATCAGGATGTGAAGTGATCAGGTTTATCAGGAAGTGAAGTGTATCAGGTATATCAGGATGTGAAGTGATCAGGTTTATCAGGAAGTGAAGTGTATGAAGAAGTTTATCAGGGAGTGAAGTGATCAGGTATATCAGGATGTGAAGTGTATGAAGAAGTTTATCAGGGAGTGAAGTGATCAGGTATATCAGGATGTGAAGTGATCAGGTTTATCAGGAAGTGAAGTGATCAGGTATATCAGGATGTGAAGTGATCAGGTTTATCAGGAAGTGAAGTGTATGAAGAAGTTTATCAGGGAGTGAAGTGATCAGGTTTATCAGGATGTGAAGTTATCAGGTTTATCAGGAAGTGAAGTGATCAGGTTTATCAGGATGTGAAGTGTATCAGGTTTATCAGGAAGTGAAGTGTATCAGGTTTATCAGGAAGTGAAGTGTATCAGGTTTATCAGGAAGTGAAGTGTATCAGGTTTATCAGGAAGTGAAGTGTATCAGGTTTATCAGGATGTGAAGTGTATCAGGTTTATCAGGATGTGAAGTGATCAGGTTTATCAGGATGTGAAGTGATCAGGTTTATCAGGATGTGAAGTGATCAGGTTTATCAGGATGTGAAGTGATCAGGTTTATCAGGAAGTGAAGTTATCAGGTTTATCAGGATGTGAAGTGATCAGGTTTATCAGGAAGTGAAGTGATCAGGTTTATCAGGAAGTGAAGTGATCAGGTTTATCAGGATGTGAAGTGATCAGGTTTATCAGGAAGTGAAGTGATCAGGTTTATCAGGATGTGAAGTGATCAGGTTTATCAGGATGTGAAGTGATCAGGTTTATCAGGATGTGAAGTGTATCAGGTTTATCAGGAAGTGAAGTGATCAGGTTTATCAGGATGTGAAGTGTATCAGGTTTATCAGGAAGTGAAGTGTATCAGGTTTATCAGGAAGTGAAGTGTATCAGGTTTATCAGGAAGTGAAGTGTATCAGGTTTATCAGGATGTGAAGTGTATCAGGTTTATCAGGATGTGAAGTGATCAGGTTTATCAGGATGTGAAGTGATCAGGTTTATCAGGATGTGAAGTGATCAGGTTTATCAGGAAGTGAAGTTATCAGGTTTATCAGGATGTGAAGTGATCAGGTTTATCAGGAAGTGAAGTGATCAGGTTTATCAGGAAGTGAAGTGATCAGGTTTATCAGGATGTGAAGTGATCAGGTTTATCAGGATGTGAAGTGATCAGGTTTATCAGGAAGTGAAGTGATCAGGTTTATCAGGATGTGAAGTGATCAGGTTTATCAGGAAGTGAAGTGATCAGGTTTATCAGGAAGTGAAGTGATCAGGTTTATCAGGATGTGAAGTGATCAGGTTTATCAGGAAGTGAAGTGATCAGGTTTATCAGGATGTGAAGTGATCAGGTTTATCAGGAAGTGAAGTGATCAGGTTTATCAGGATGTGAAGTGATCAGGTTTATCAGGAAGTGAAGTGATCAGGTTTATCAGGAAGTGAAGTGATCAGGTTTATCAGGAAGTGAAGTGATCAGGTTTATCAGGAAGTGAAGTGATCAGGTTTATCAGGAAGTGAAGTGATCAGGTTTATCAGGAAGTGAAGTGATCAGGTTTATCAGGAAGTGAAGTGATCAGGTTTATCAGGAAGTGAAGTGATCAGGTTTATCAGGATGTGAAGTGATCAGGTTTATCAGGAAGTGAAGTGATCAGGTTTATCAGGAAGTGAAGTGATCAGGTTTATCAGGAAGTGAAGTGATCAGGTTTATCAGGATGTGAAGTGATCAGGTTTATCAGGAAGTGAAGTGATCAGGTTTATCAGGAAGTGAAGTGATCAGGTTTATCAGGATGTGAAGTGATCAGGTTTATCAGGAAGTGAAGTGATCAGGTTTATCAGGATGTGAAGTGATCAGGTTTATCAGGAAGTGAAGTGATCAGGTTTATCAGGAAGCGGTACCTGAGCCTCTGCTTCTGGGGCATCTGCTGGTCCAGGTCTCTCTGCTGCCGCTCCTCCCTCGTCATGCCCTTGTAGTTGGAGGTCAAGCCGAAGATGGGCCGCGACCACTCGTCTGAGGAGGAGGAGGACATCATCATCATCATCATCACCACCACCTTCATCACCACCACTGTAACATGCCAGCGCGTCCTCACTGATGAGCTTGAGGGCCAGGTCCTTGTTGGACCGGGACTCCTTGGGGTGCTTGTACAGGAACATGACGGAGCGCCCGATGCCGCTGTGCTTCAGCGTCTCCTGGCTCACGCTGGGCAGCTGGGGAGGAAGCACAGGGGACAGCTGAGAGCTCCGGTACTGCCAACAACAACGAAGAACAATGAAGCGCCCCGCCGCTGGACTCACCTCATGCAGGATCCTGAGCAGCTCCTCTCGGATCCTGAGAGCCGGCAGAGACTTGTCCGGAAGAGGGCTGATCCACTCTTTAATGGCCGACATCACGCCGCTGTCGATGAACGTCTCCTTCAAGTCCTGTCTGAGGGCAGAGAGCACCAAGAGGTCACTAAAAACCCAAACGATACCCATCCCTAGTAGAGACCTGTCAATCACCTGTAGCCCCGCCCTAAAGCACCCCCTGCTTCATGGTCTGGTAGAGACCTGTCAATCACCTGTAGCCCCGCCCTAAAGCACCTCCTGCTTCATGGTCTGGTAAAGACCTGTCAATCACCTGTAGCCCCGCCCTAAAGCACCCCTGCTTCATGGTCTGGTAAAGACCTGTCAATCACCTGTAGCCCCGCCCTAAAGCACCTCCTGCTTCATGGTCTGGTAGAGACCTGTCAATCACCTGTAGCCCCGCCCTAAAGCACCCCTGCTTCATGGTCTGGTAGAGACCTGTCAATCACCTGTAGCCCCGCCCTAAAGCACCCCTGCTTCATGGTCTGGTAGAGACCTGTCAATCACCTGTAGCCCCGCCCTAAAGCACCCCTGCTTCATGGTCTGGTGCATTTTATGATGCTTTCAAGGTGATTTAATAACAGGAAATAAATACGTAAGAAATGTCTAAAAAATGCACAAATATTTTTATACTAAACGTGAAAGTTGTGGAAGATAGAGGTGAGAAATGCCCAAATGTTTTAGTAAATTATGTAGTAATAGTTCGAAACTTTGCTTTTTTTTATATATATATATATATATATATATATCCCCCACCCCCAAAACAAATGTATGATCAAAATAAAGGACATGCTCCTGACATGTAGATGAGTCCAGCACACAGGAGCGCTCGTCTTACTTCTTCAGGTGCGTGACGACGTGCGGCAGCAGCGTGAGCTTCTTCAGCGCCGGCTTCTTCTGACTGTTCATCGTCCGGTCCTCCTGTCAAAGTAAAACACCGTCAGCGTGAGAGGAACAGCGCCGCCGAGCGGGGAAAGCTTTTATTGTGGCGGGTCGCACCTCCGCGGCCTCGTTCATCTTGCTGATCATGGCGCTGACCACGTCGTCGGCGTCGCTGATGAACGTGCCGCCGTCGCGGTGCCGCCGCTTCCTGCTGTTCATGGCTTTCCTCCGAGCCAGCATGACGTCAAAGTCCGACATGTAGCTGGTGCTGCGCACACATATGTACATTTATATGTTTACATATTTATATTTACACGTCACCCAACCATCACAAACAGACTTAAGGTACTTACTCTAGACCCAACCATCACAAACAGACTTAAGGTACTTACTCTAGACTAGACCATTACAAACAGACTTAAGGTACTTACTCTAGACCATTACAAACAGACTTAAGGTACTTACTCTAGACCATTACAAACAGACTTAAGGTACTTACTCTAGACTAGACCATTACAAACAGACTTAAGGTACTTACTCTAGACCATTACAAACAGACTTAAGGTACTTACTCTAGACTAGACCATTACAAACAGACTTAAGGTACTTACTCTAGACCATTACAAACAGACTTAAGGTACTTACTCTAGACCATTACAAACAGACTTAAGGTACTTACTCTAGACTAGACCATTACAAACAGACTTAAGGTACTTACTCTAGACCAGTACAAACAGACTTAAGGTACTTACTCTAGACCAGTACAAACAGACTTAAGGTACTTACTCTAGACCAGTACAAACAGACTTAAGGTACTTACTCTTGACCAGTACAAACAGACTTAAGGTACTTACTCTTGACCAGTACAAACAGACTTAAGGTACTTACTCTTGACCAGTACAAACAGACTTAAGGTACTTACTCTTGACCAGTACAAACAGACTTAAGGTACTTACTCTAGACTCAACCATCACAAACAGACTTAAGGTACTTACTCTAGACTAGACCATTACAAACAGACTTAAGGTACTTACTCTAGACCAGTACAAACAGACTTAAGGTACTTACTCTAGACCAGTACAAACAGACTTAAGGTACTTACTCTAGACTAGACCAGTACAAACAGACTTAAGGTACTTACTCTAGACCAGTACAAACAGACTTAAGGTACTTACTCTAGACCAGTACAAACAGACTTAAGGTACTTACTCTAGACCAGTACAAACAGACTTAAGGTACTTACTCTAGACCAGTACAAACAGACTTAAGGTGCTTACTCTAGACCAGTACAAACAGACTTAAGGTGCTTACTCTAGACCAGTACAAACAGACTTAAGGTACTTACTCTAGACTCAACCATTACAAACAGACTTAAGGTACTTACTCTAGACCAGTACAAACAGACTTAAGGTGCTTACTCTAGACCAGTACAAACAGACTTAAGGTACTTACTCTAGACCAGTACAAACAGACTTAAGGTGCTTACTCTAGACCAGTACAAACAGACTTAAGGTACTTACTCTAGACCAGTACAAACAGACTTAAGGTACTTACTCTAGACCAGTACAAACAGACTTAAGGTACTTACTCTAGACCAGTACAAACAGACTTAAGGTACTTACTCTAGACCAGTACAAACAGACTTAAGGTACTTACTCTAGACCATTACAAACAGACTTAAGGTACTTACTCTAGACTCAACCATCACAAACAGACTTAAGGTACTTACTCTAGACTCAACCATTACAAACAGACTTAAGGTACTTACTCTAGACCAGTACAAACAGACTTAAGGTGCTTACTCTAGACCAGTACAAACAGACTTAAGGTACTTACTCTAGACCAGTACAAACAGACTTAAGGTACTTACTCTAGACCAGTACAAACAGACTTAAGGTGCTTACTCTAGACCAGTACAAACAGACTTAAGGTGCTTACTCTAGACCAGTACAAACAGACTTAAGGTGCTTACTCTAGACCAGTACAAACAGACTTAAGGTACTTACTCTAGACCAGTACAAACAGACTTAAGGTACTTACTCTAGACCAGTACAAACAGACTTAAGGTGCTTACTCTAGACCAGTACAAACAGACTTAAGGTGCTTACTCTAGACCAGTACAAACAGACTTAAGGTGCTTACTCTAGACCAGTACAAACAGACTTAAGGTACTTACTCTAGACTCAACCATTACAAACAGACTTAAGGTACTTACTCTAGACCAGTACAAACAGACTTAAGGTGCTTACTCTAGACCAGTACAAACAGACTTAAGGTACTTACTCTAGACCAGTACAAACAGACTTAAGGTGCTTACTCTAGACCAGTACAAACAGACTTAAGGTACTTACTCTAGACCAGTACAAACAGACTTAAGGTACTTACTCTAGACCAGTACAAACAGACTTAAGGTACTTACTCTAGACCAGTACAAACAGACTTAAGGTACTTACTCTAGACCAGTACAAACAGACTTAAGGTACTTACTCTAGACCATTACAAACAGACTTAAGGTACTTACTCTAGACTCAACCATCACAAACAGACTTAAGGTACTTACTCTAGACTCAACCATTACAAACAGACTTAAGGTACTTACTCTAGACCAGTACAAACAGACTTAAGGTGCTTACTCTAGACCAGTACAAACAGACTTAAGGTGCTTACTCTAGACCAGTACAAACAGACTTAAGGTGCTTACTCTAGACCAGTACAAACAGACTTAAGGTGCTTACTCTAGACCAGTACAAACAGACTTAAGGTACTTACTCTAGACCAGTACAAACAGACTTAAGGTACTTACTCTAGACCAGTACAAACAGACTTAAGGTACTTACTCTAGACCATTACAAACAGACTTAAGGTACTTACTCTAGACCAGTACAAACAGACTTAAGGTACTTACTCTAGACCAGTACAAACAGACTTAAGGTACTTACTCTTGACCAGTACAAACAGACTTAAGGTACTTACTCTAGACCAGTACAAACAGACTTAAGGTACTTACTCTAGACCAGTACAAACAGACTTAAGGTACTTACTCTAGACCAGTACAAACAGACTTAAGGTACTTACTCTAGACCAGTACAAACAGACTTAAGGTACTTACTCTAGACCAGTACAAACAGACTTAAGGTACTTACTCTAGACCATCACAAACAGACTTAAGGTACTTACTCTAGACCAGTACAAACAGACTTAAGGTACTTACTCTAGACCATCACAAACAGACTTAAGGTACTTACTCTAGACCAGTACAAACAGACTTAAGGTACTTACTCTAGACGATCACAAACAGACTTAAGGTACTTACTCTAGACCATTACAAACAGACTTAAGGTACTTACTCTAGACCAGTACAAACAGACTTAAGGTACTTACTCTAGACCAGTACAAACAGACTTAAGGTACTTACTCTAGACCATTACAAACAGACTTAAGGTACTTACTCTAGACCAGTACAAACAGACTTAAGGTACTTACTCTAGACCATTACAAACAGACTTAAGGTACTTACTCTAGACCATTACAAACAGACTTAAGGTACTTACTCTAGACCAGTACAAACAGACTTAAGGTACTTACTCTAGACCAGTACAAACAGACTTAAGGTACTTACTCTAGACCATTACAAACAGACTTAAGGTACTTACTCTAGACCAGTACAAACAGACTTAAGGTACTTACTCTAGACCAGTACAAACAGACTTAAGGTACTTACTCTAGACCATTACAAACAGACTTAAGGTACTTACTCTAGACCATTACAAACAGACTTAAGGTACTTACTCTAGACCATTACAAACAGACTTAAGGTACTTACTCTTGACCAGTACAAACAGACTTAAGGTACTTACTCTAGACCATTACAAACAGACTTAAGGTACTTACTCTAGACCAGTACAAACAGACTTAAGGTGCTTACTCTAGACCAGTACAAACAGACTTAAGGTGCTTACTCTAGACCAGTACAAACAGACTTAAGGTGCTTACTCTAGACCAGTACAAACAGACTTAAGGTACTTACTCTAGACCAGTACAAACAGACTTAAGGTACTTACTCTAGACCAGTACAAACAGACTTAAGGTACTTACTCTAGACCAGTACAAACAGACTTAAGGTACTTACTCTAGACCAGTACAAACAGACTTAAGGTACTTACTCTAGACCATTACAAACAGACTTAAGGTACTTACTCTAGACTCAACCATCACAAACAGACTTAAGGTACTTACTCTAGACTCAACCATTACAAACAGACTTAAGGTACTTACTCTAGACCAGTACAAACAGACTTAAGGTGCTTACTCTAGACCAGTACAAACAGACTTAAGGTGCTTACTCTAGACCAGTACAAACAGACTTAAGGTGCTTACTCTAGACCAGTACAAACAGACTTAAGGTGCTTACTCTAGACCAGTACAAACAGACTTAAGGTACTTACTCTAGACCAGTACAAACAGACTTAAGGTACTTACTCTAGACCAGTACAAACAGACTTAAGGTACTTACTCTAGACCATTACAAACAGACTTAAGGTACTTACTCTAGACCAGTACAAACAGACTTAAGGTACTTACTCTAGACCAGTACAAACAGACTTAAGGTACTTACTCTTGACCAGTACAAACAGACTTAAGGTACTTACTCTAGACCAGTACAAACAGACTTAAGGTACTTACTCTAGACCAGTACAAACAGACTTAAGGTACTTACTCTAGACCAGTACAAACAGACTTAAGGTACTTACTCTAGACCAGTACAAACAGACTTAAGGTACTTACTCTAGACCAGTACAAACAGACTTAAGGTACTTACTCTAGACCATCACAAACAGACTTAAGGTACTTACTCTAGACCAGTACAAACAGACTTAAGGTACTTACTCTAGACCATCACAAACAGACTTAAGGTACTTACTCTAGACCAGTACAAACAGACTTAAGGTACTTACTCTAGACGATCACAAACAGACTTAAGGTACTTACTCTAGACCATTACAAACAGACTTAAGGTACTTACTCTAGACCAGTACAAACAGACTTAAGGTACTTACTCTAGACCAGTACAAACAGACTTAAGGTACTTACTCTAGACCAGTACAAACAGACTTAAGGTACTTACTCTAGACCAGTACAAACAGACTTAAGGTACTTACTCTAGACCAGTACAAACAGACTTAAGGTACTTACTCTAGACCATCACAAACAGACTTAAGGTACTTACTCTAGACCATCACAAACAGACTTAAGGTACTTACTCTAGACCAGTACAAACAGACTTAAGGTACTTACTCTAGACGATCACAAACAGACTTAAGGTACTTACTCTAGACCATTACAAACAGACTTAAGGTACTTACTCTAGACCAGTACAAACAGACTTAAGGTACTTACTCTAGACCAGTACAAACAGACTTAAGGTACTTACTCTAGACCAGTACAAACAGACTTAAGGTACTTACTCTAGACCATTACAAACAGACTTAAGGTACTTACTCTAGACCAGTACAAACAGACTTAAGGTACTTACTCTAGACCATTACAAACAGACTTAAGGTACTTACTCTAGACCATTACAAACAGACTTAAGGTACTTACTCTAGACCAGTACAAACAGACTTAAGGTACTTACTCTAGACCAGTACAAACAGACTTAAGGTACTTACTCTAGACCATTACAAACAGACTTAAGGTACTTACTCTAGACCAGTACAAACAGACTTAAGGTACTTACTCTAGACCAGTACAAACAGACTTAAGGTACTTACTCTAGACCATTACAAACAGACTTAAGGTACTTACTCTAGACCATTACAAACAGACTTAAGGTACTTACTCTTGACCATTACAAACAGACTTAAGGTACTTACTCTAGACCATTACAAACAGACTTAAGGTACTTACTCTAGACCATCACAAACAGACTTAAGGTACTTACTCTAGACCAGTACAAACAGACTTAAGGTACTTACTCTTGACCAGTACAAACAGACTTAAGGTGCTTACTCTAGACCAGTACAAACAGACTTAAGGTGCTTACTCTAGACCAGTACAAACAGACTTAAGGTACTTACTCTAGACCAGTACAAACAGACTTAAGGTACTTACTCTAGACCATTACAAACAGACTTAAGGTACTTACTCTAGACCATTACAAACAGACTTAAGGTACTTACTCTTGACCAGTACAAACAGACTTAAGGTACTTACTCTAGACCATTACAAACAGACTTAAGGTACTTACTCTAGACCAGTACAAACAGACTTAAGGTACTTACTCTAGACCATTACAAACAGACTTAAGGTACTTACTCTAGACCATTACAAACAGACTTAAGGTACTTACTCTAGACCATTACAAACAGACTTAAGGTACTTACTCTTGACCAGTACAAACAGACTTAAGGTACTTACTCTAGACCATTACAAACAGACTTAAGGTACTTACTCTAGACCAGTACAAACAGACTTAAGGTACTTACTCTAGACCAGTACAAACAGACTTAAGGTACTTACTCTTGACCAGTACAAACAGACTTAAGGTACTTACTCTAGACCATTACAAACAGACTTAAGGTACTTACTCTAGACCATTACAAACAGACTTAAGGTACTTACTCTAGACCATTACAAACAGACTTAAGGTACTTACTCTAGACCATCACAAACAGACTTAAGGTACTTACTCTAGACCATTACAAACAGACTTAAGGTACTTACTCTAGACCAGTACAAACAGACTTAAGGTACTTACTCTAGACCATTACAAACAGACTTAAGGTACTTACTCTTGGCCGCTGCGGTCGACCCCGTCGTCGGAGTCGGACTCCTGCTGCTGCTGCTCCTTGTTCTCCTTCTTGTCCACGTCCAGGTCCTCCTGGTTGAAGCCCTGCAGGAGGACGAAGCACACGCTCGTCTTCATCACAACGTCAGAGACTGAAGGGTTCTCATGAGACTGATGGGTTCTCATGAGACTGAAGGGTTCTCTGAGACTGAAGGGTTCTCTGAGACTGAAGGGTTCTCTGAGACTGAAGGGTTCTCATGAGACTGAAGGGTTCTCATGAGACTGAAGGGTTCTCTGAGACTGAAGGGTTCTCATGAGACTGAAGGGTTCTCCTGAGACTGAAGGGTTCTCATGAGACTAGAACTCACCGTGAACTCCTCTTCCCCTTCGTCGCCAGACTCGCCAAAGATGTCTGCGATCATCTTCCTGAGGACACAAGGTCAAAGGTCACAAAAGAACTTAAACGACAGCGTAGCTTTAAGAACAATAGAACATAAAGAACAGTAGAGCCTACAGAACAATAGAGCCTACAGAACAGTAGAGCCTACAGAACAGTAGAGCCTACAGAACAGTAGAGCCTACAGAACAGTAGAGCCTACAGAACAGTAGAGCCTACAGAACAATAGAGCCTACAGAACAATAGAGCCTACAGAACAATAGAGCCTACAGAACAATAGAGCCTACAGAACAATAGAGCCTACAGAACAATAGAGCCTACAGAACAGTAGAGCCTACAGAACAGTAGAGCCTACAGAACAGTAGAGCCTACAGAACAATAGAGCCTACAGAACAGTAGAGCCTACAGAACAGTAGAGCCTACAGAACAATAGAGCCTACAGAACAATAGAGCCTACAGAACAATAGAGCCTACAGAACAGTAGAGCCTACAGAACAGTAGAGCCTACAGAACAGTAGAGCCTACAGAACAGTAGAGCCTACAGAACAATAGAGCCTACAGAACAGTAGAGCCTACAGAACAGTAGAGCCTACAGAACAGTAGAGCCTACAGAACAGTAGAGCCTACAGAACAGTAGAGCCTACAGAACAGTAGAGCCTACAGAACAGTAGAGGCGGCAGCAGCCAATCAGAGCACTCACTCCTCCCCGTCCTCTTCCTCGCTGTCCGAGCCGAACAGAGCCTTCTCGTCCTTGTCTCCGGCCGCGGCCTTCGTCCTCTCGTCCTCTTCCTCGCTGCCGCTGTCGGAGCCCAGCTCCCTCAGCTTGGCCGCCAGCGTCTTGTCCGGGCCGAGCGGAGCGTCGCTGTCCGAGTTCCCGTCGTCCGACACGGCGCGACTCCTCTTCGTCGCTGAGGAAGACGAGCGGGGGCGACACGGAGAGACGTTACATATGAACGTAAAGGAGTCTCAATCATCCCACGATTCTCAGGGTCAGTGAAGAGGACAACACATCTCACCTGGTTTCTCCTCATCTTCATCCTCACTGTCTGACAGGATGGCCTTCTTCCTCTTCACTACACACACACACACACACACACACACACACACGTTAGTGACTAGCAGTAACTAGACGAGGAGCAGTCGGCTGGTCTGAGGTCAGTCACCTGGCTTCTCGTCCTCCTCGTCGCTCTCATCTTTCTGCTCCTTCTGCTCTCCATCACTTCCTGCTGCAGCCTTCCTCTTCGTGGCCTCCTCCTCTTCCTCCTCACTGTCAGACTGCATCACGGCCTTCCACTTCTTCCCTCCTCCTCCTCCCTCTTCCTCCTTCTGTTTCTCCTCCTCCTCGTCAGAGTCTATCTGCGCCGCCTTGCGTCTGGCCGGCGTCTCCGCGTCAGAGTCGCTGTTGGCGGCTTTAAGCCCCGCCCCCTCCGTGTCAGAGTCGCTGTTGGCGGCTTTAAGCCCCGCCCCCTCCGCGTCAGAGTCGCTGCCGGCGGCTTTAAGCCCCGCCCCCTCCGCGTCAGAGTCGCTGCCGGCGGCTTTAAGCCCCGCCCCCTCCGCGTCAGAGTCGCTGCCGGCGTTGGACCGGCGAGACGCGGCGGCGGGTTTGAGGTCCTCGTTGTCCGAGTCGCTGCCGGCGGCCTTAAGCCCCGCCCCCTCCTCCTCCTCCATGTCCGAGCTGCTGCCCCTCCGTTTGGGAGACGGCCTCCCGGCCTCCTCGTGGCCCGGCGCTCCGTCTTTGCCGGCCTCCTCCTCCTCTTCCTCTTCCTCCTCCTCCTCGTCCGAGCCGCTCACTCTGCGTTTGGCCGGAGCGTCGTCCTCGTCGCTGTCGCCGCGGCGACGCGGCTCCGCCTCCGCGTCGCTCTTGTCGTCCTCGTCGCTGTCGGCTCCTCCCGGCTCCTCGCGGTCGGAGCGCCGGGCGTCTCCGTCCCGGCTGCCCTCGTCCTGCGGAGGAAAACAGACTTCTTACGGTTCACTCTGACCGGCGGGTTCCACGACGTAGCCACAGTTCTATGACCTTTACATGTGGTGAAAGTCCTGGAGCATTCAGAGCTCCAGGACTTTACCCAAATGTCCAGGACCAACATTTAGAGACGTCTGGGTGTGAACATGAAAAAGTGAGTAAATGTAGTATTTAAACTAACAATGAGAACACAAAGCATACAGTAAACCTTAAATGACACAAATGAATGAGACAATAGTTTGATTAAAAGAATAAACATTTATATAGATGCCTGTATGTATGCTGCTTATATTTTGAGTCTTTCTTTTAAAAGCATATTCATTATTTCAAACTCAGCGTAAATGAACGACGGCTGACCTCAGATCTGTGTCCGGCGCTCCTCGCCTCCTCGCCGTCTGACGCCGGGTGCTCGTCCTGAACCGGAGTGCCGCCGCCGTCGTCTAAACAACAACAACAACAACAACGTCACACAGGAGAACAACAACGTCACACAGGAGAACAACAACAACAACGTCACACAGGAGAACAACAACAACAACGTTACACAGGAGAACAACAACGTTACACAGGAGAACAACAACGTCACACAGGAGAACAACAACGTCACACAGGAGAACAACAACAACAACGTCACACAGGAGAACAACAACGTCACACAGGAGAACAACAACAACAACAACGTCACACAGGAGAACAACAACAACAACAACGTCACACAGGAGAACAACAACGTCACACAGGAGAACAACAACGTTACACAGGAGAACAACAACAACAACAACGTCACACAGGAGAACAACAACAACAACAACGTCACACAGGAGAACAACAACAACAACGTCACACAGGAGAACAACAACAACAACAACGTCACACAGGAGAACAACAACAACAACAACGTCACACAGGAGAACAACAACAACAACAACGTTACACAGGAGAACAACAACAACAACGTTACACAGGAGAACAACAACAACAACGTTACACAGGAGAACAACAACAACAACGTTACACAGGAGAACAACAACGTTACACAGGAGAACAACAACGTTACACAGGAGAACAACAACGTTACACAGGAGAACAACAACGTTACACAGGAGAACAACAACGTTACACAGGAGAACAACAACGTTACACAGGAGAACAACAACGTTACACAGGAGAACAACAACAACAACAACGTTACACAGGAGAACAACAACGTTACACAGGAGAACAACAACAACGTTACACAGGACAACAACAACGTTACACAGGAGAACAACAACAACAACGTTACACAGGAGAACAACAACGTTACACAGGAGAACAACAACGTTACACAGGAGAACAACAACGTTACACAGGAGAACAACAACGTTACACAGGAGAACAACAACAACAACGTCACACAGGAGAACAACAACAACAACGTCACACAGGAGAACAACAACGTCACACAGGAGAACAACAACGTTACACAGGAGAACAACAACAACAACATCACACAGGAGAACAACAACAACAACGTCACACAGGAGAACAACAACAACAACGTTACACAGGAGAACAACAACAACAACGTTACACAGGAGAACAACAACAACAACAACGTCACACAGGAGAACAACAACAACAACAACGTCACACAGGAGAACAACAACAACAACAACGTCACACAGGAGAGCTGAAGGAGAACCGGTCTAAAGGGTTCTGTTCTTCTGCGACCTGATGGAGGATTATTAGTTCATGAGACTAGAACACTCGAGAGGACACAGACACACACACACACAACACACACACACACACACACACACACACCGTACTTTACGGTTCACACGTAAACACAAACATTGAGACCACAGCTGTCATAATAAACGTGTCATCTCGTCTGTAGTTCACGTCAGAGCTCATCCTGAAAGTGTTTCATGACAACAGGTCATGTGACCAGCAGGACGCTGCAATAGATGCGTTTCCTGTTTGTGGTTGACCGACACCGGAAGTCCTCTGAACTGGTCTCAGACCAGTCCTGTGAACTGGTCTCAGACCAGTCCTGTGAACTGGTCTCAGACCAGTCCTGTGAACTGGTCTCAGACCAGTCCTCTGAACTGGTCTCAGACCAGTCCTCTGAACTGGTCTCAGACCAGTCCTCTGAACTGGTCTCAGACCAGTCCTCTGAACTGGTCTCAGACCAGTCCTCTGAACTGGTCTCAGACCAGTCCTGTGAACTGGTCTCAGACCAGTCCTGTGAACTGGTCTCAGAGGACTGGAGCCTGAACGCGTCGGGTCCACAGGGCCAGAGTGCCCAGGAGGAAACGTACTTCACACAGACGCGCTTCTCTCGTCACGCGCCGGACTCCTTCAGATAAATGTGCGTTTTAAGGTCCACCAGTAAATACCGCATGTTTGTAAACATTTTGAAACCAGAAAACTATAAAGTGTGTATTATTAACGTGCGTCGTCCTATTCGGCATGCATTAAAACACTTCTATCGAGCAGTATCAGGTTTTACACTCCATCATGTTGTTAGCATGTAGCTCGTTAGCTCGTCGGGAAACAAAGCACGAGTGGTGTTTTACCGGAGCGGCTCCCGGAAGTGAAGTCTTCTTCTTCTTCTGCGTCCATCGGGCAGACGGAAGCTTCTCTGTGCACTTTATCCGCTAACGCCAAGGCGGGAAAACCTCCAGCTCACAGAAACGACGCGTTTAGAGAGAGAACAGCTCGCGAGCCGCTGGAGCCCACAGATCCAAAATGGCGTAACTTCCGTCATATACGCATGCGCAAGTGAAGATGAAAAACTTTATTGACCACGAACATTACAATTCTCAACAATAATAAAACGTGACACATTTAGAATATAATTACATTTACTCAAGTACAACTTTGAGGTACTTGTACTTTCTACAGTACTTTCTACTTTACTATATCAAGATTACAAAAACAATGAAAGTAAAGTCAAACAATTAGTCAGTTATTGAATTTATAAATATTGTTTCATGCACAAATCATTTGAGGATTTGTTGCATTATAATACTTTAATGTTTGTTTAATGGTTAAAGGAACAGTGTGTAGTATTTAGCAGAACTATAGTATAATATTATTCACTATGTTTAGATTTTGGTCCGCTGAGAACGAGCCGTTCATATCTGCATTTATAGAATAATATTATACCTTTAATACTTTAATTATACTTATATGGACTTTTATTTGAAACGGAGTATTTATGCAGTGTGGTATTAGTACTTCGATCTGAATACTTCTTTCATCACTGAATACATGTATTTACTCTTTCTTGTATCGCTGTTCTTCAAAGTACTCCTGAAGAAAAAAGAAGAACTTACAATAAAAAAGGTTCTGTAAAATAAATTCGACGTTTAATTTGAAGGTTTTCACAGGAAATGCGTGTCTCCTATCACGTCTGTCTTTGCACGTGGTGCGTTTGATTTTAACGGAGTCCATTTATGATGACGTAGCTACAGCGACCCCCGGTGGTCACGGTGCGTGATTACATAAACGTACTACTGTTCGTTATAGTGCTATTACTATTTTTATTATTATTATTGAACACATTTAAATACAAGATCACGTAAAGAATAAATACATGTAATACAATATATACATACAAATAAAAACAAATAATGGGGGTTTATATATTCACAACACACGTATCACACAGAGGCAGATGTAGTTACACGACGTGACCACCAGAGGGGGTTAAACACATGGCTTACCGGCACTTCCTGTGAACACCTTCAAAATAAAAGTGTAGAAATACCCGGATGTTGCCGTGTAGGGTCATAACATTAAAAATGACATATTGATGTGATTGTTATGACACACATATGATGCACAATGACGACAATGTCTTCTCAAAACCCCCATTTTATTACATTTATTTAATTTATATTGTCTCAATGTGTTAAATCATTACTATGACGTCACTAAAGAACACTAGCATGTTTAGGGGTTGAATCATTTCATTAAAAATATATATGGAAAAACATTGCAGAAATAAAAAAAAAAAGTTTATTACGGGAAAATGCGGTGTTTGGTTTCCTCAAAAACAAAAGAAAAATCATTTAGATATTCAAATGTTTGTATTCATAAATGTAAACTACTTTGTAATTTGAATTAATATCTGTGTTTTATCATATTTGTATTCAATCTTGATATTATTATATTTGTTTGTTACAAAAACATATTCAATTAGTTGTTCCAACGTGTCATTGAGTTTTTGTCTTGTTCAATAAAGTTAATACAATAAATAAAACAGCTCTGACGGCTTCCGGTGACGTCGTCAATTTATTATCTGTGTTTTATAATATATTACATTTTGTTATTGTTCTATTAGTGTTTTGTTCATTACAAAAACATAATCAATAAAAGTTGTTCCAACGTGTCATTGAGTTTTTGTCTTGTTCAATAAAGTTAATACAATAAAGACGCTCTGACGGCTTCCGGTGACGTCGTCACCGCGCGACGCAGAGACACACGCGTGTTTACGGACCGGACCCGTCAGAACAGCCCAGTCTTCGGTCAGATGGCGGACTCCAGCCGGCTGTGCTCCGTGTGGCTCGGCTCGGAGACCGGCATCCTGAAGGGGGTCAGCCTGGCCCGGAAGCAGGCCTTCAACTTCTGCAACGAGAAGCACCTGAGCCGCGACCAGGAGGTGCGCGCGCTGTGCTGGGGGGACGCGCACGAGAGCGAGCTGCTGGTGGGCAGCGTGGACGGCAGCGTGAAGACCTTCAGCGTGGAGAAGGGCTCCTTCACGGAGACGCGCAGCTGCGGGGAGCGCGCGGACGGCTGCTTCGCGGGGCTCGCGGCGCTGGACGCGGCGCTGGTCACGTGCACGGAGCGCGGGACGCTGCGCGTGTGGCGCGAGGACAGCAGCGAGCCCGCCACGGAGCTGCACGCGGGGACCAACGTGGCGCGCATGCGGCAGAGTCCGGTCCACCGGAACAAAATGGCCACCGGCGGGAAGGAGAACGGGCTGAAGGTCTGGGACCTGCAGCGGCCCGCGAGCCCGGTGTTCACCGCCAAGAACCTGCGCGACGACTGGCTGGACCTACGGCGGCCGCAGTGGGTCAGAGACGTGGCCTTCCTCCCGGACTCCGACAAAGTGGTCACGTGCACGGGGTACCACCAGGTGCGTGTTGACTCTGTGACGTCATAAATATATATATATATAACGTCACTAGACCCTTTCAGGGACGCCGTTAGCTCCCGTTAGCCATTTCCGGACGTAGCCGACGTGACGCAGTTTCCGGTCTTTTTGCCGGCATTTTCGTCAGCGGTCGCCAGAAAAGTTTAAGTAGTATTACTTTATACATATCAAAGAATCTACGTGTTAAATTTCATGAATATATATGGACGTTTACATGTCTAAATACTATAGGAAAGGGACTTTAATGAGAGAAAGCAGTAAGAACGATCTTTACTCTGAAAAGTATCTCCGAAATTACGGAGCTTTTATTGCATAGTTTGGAGTTGTTGAAACGTGATATCTTATTGTGAAGGACATAACTGCGATCCTGGATGTGTTGACTGCATTTTGGTGGCCCTGAAACAAGTTAATATCCCCAAAAAAACAGCAGCGCCGAGTGTTAACTACGAGGATAGAAGTGCGTCCGCAATTGGCTGATAATAGCTCACGGCTAATTTACCGGCGTTAGCGTCCTTTTACTGGCTCTAGTAAAGTTAAAACTAACTCTAAAAATTAAAACAATATTTTGCTCGAAAGGTAAGAAGTTAAAGCTTAACTTGACACCATTCAATCAGCTGAAAATGTGATAGGATCATTTTTATCAATATTTTAAGTGGGATTTTATCGGAATTTTCGCTAGAACGCGTCCGGGAAAGAGTCTAGTGACGAGATATATATATATATATATATATATATATATCCAGTGTTTCCCCTAGGTTTACAGCTTCAGGGGGGCGGGGTGTCGGCCGGGGGGGGGGGGGGTGTCGGCGACGTTGGGACATTGGGAGCGACGTTGGGAGCGTTTAAAAAACGCAGATATATCTGTTTTCTTTCCACGCGACATTATTGGACGCTCTCTGCCGGCTGATGGAAGTGCTCTCTGCCCACCTGTGCGCGCGCACGAGTCTGTGGGCATCGGGGCGGATCTCCGCGGTGCGCGTTACCGAGAGCAAAGTAGAGTTGTAAACGCGACCATGACAGAAATAGACAGAAATACGATCAATAAAATAAGAACATTGAGTTTGTTTAATAAAAGAACAAGGTGTAGACCTGTTTATAGGAAAGGGAACCTTAAATCACGTCTGTGATCTGGCGCGACGGAGAAAATTACAGGGGGGCGGAGGGTTTTTTCAGGGGGGCGCCCCGCCCCCCTATTCTAACGGTAGGGGAAACCCTGATATCTCATGTTGCATACCCCTCCAAAAGATAGACCTGCACTTGACTGATGATTTCAAATGTATTGATAAATTCCCAAAACCAACGTAAGAGCTGAGTACAAAGGCACAAAAACAATAATTATGTTTGCTTACTGTCACGTGGACAATTTTTTTTCTTTTCCTTGTGTCGCTGGTGTCCCCTGTGTCAACTGTCAATGAGAACACTTTCCAGAGAACTGGAGACGGGGCCTGTTTAAATGTCAGCCAGATATATTGCACAATCATGATGTGACTTGGCAACGACATCCAGTGACAAGGATAAAGGATAATTTCTTAAGAAGTCAACCTGTGTGTGTGTGTGTGTGTGTGTGTGTGTGTGCATGTGTGTGTGTGGGCGTGGCGTGGCGTGTGTGTGTGTGTTGGCATGGCTTCCTCTGGAACGATGCAGAGGAGTGTTAAACAATAGACGATAACGACTGGGAACAAGCTAATCAGAATGGGTGGTATACGTGAGTGGGCATGGTACTCTGTAAAGGCCATGACCTCTAGTGGGTGCATCATGTGTTCAGAAGCCCCCAAACATTGCCTATAGTAGTTCCAGAAAAGCATATGTTTGAAGAGTGTGCCAAGACACAGCAGCCAAGTGCAGAGAGGGCAGGTTCAAGCCCAGAGAAGATGTCAGACTTCCTAGGTGTGGTGTTCGATGTAGACCAGTGGTTCTTAACCTCATTGGAGGAACTGAACCCTGCGAGCTTCATCAGTGCATTCACCAAACCCTTCGGAATTGGAAAAATAAAATATGATTTCTTCAAAACGTAGGTATATATTTTGTTAGTGCACAAAATGAACCATGCATCAGTTGCACACAAAATCACTGTGTTGAAAGAACAAAATCAACAAAACATGAATTTCACACAAAAACATAACTCAATGAATATTTACTGCAAATCAATGTGACGAAAAGAAGAAAAATTGTGTGTTGCGGCCCGACATTGCTAGTGTGAACCGGGCTATGCTGTGTGTGTCTTGACCAGTGGCGGCTGGTAACATTTTTTTTTGGGGGGGGCGCAGTTGGGCGGCGCGGTTTAAATAGCACTCCACAATGAGAAGAAAAGAGGTTTGGAGTAGAATATTGTAAAAAACAAAGCTTTATTTCAAGAAAACACAGTGCTCAACCCTGTCCAATAACAACTATCAACAAACTGTAACTTTGGGCATGAGAGGTTCAGAGCAGAATGGTTTAAGAAACATTCAATGTGGTGGCCAGAGCAACTTCAGGGAATACATTGACGTAGCATTCAAACTGGGGGCCCTGCAGTAAGGTGGCACTGGTGAGGTGGTCTTTGAAGGCAAAGCGTTCCCTGGTGTGTCCAAGTATGGTGTCACAAACCTACAGATAAATATATAGAGAGAGACAGTAAGATAAGTTGTGGGGAAATATCTACTACAAACAGGCTTCATACTACAGACAAAAAACTATGTTTTGTGTGTCTTGATGGCTCATCAACATAGACAAAAGGCCAGGAGCCACCTTGATGGCTGTAGCTATGACACACACACACACACACACACACACACACACGCACACACTTGTTGGGGGTTGAATTGTTATTTTAGATAAAGTTATAGCCTGATATGATATCCACCCAAATCTAACAATGTCCAACATGTGTTCTGCTGTGGGAAAGATAAAACATTAAACTCTAACAGGCATCTGCTGATTTTGACACTCACTTCTGCAGCAATCCTTCAAGCTCATCTTCCTTCACAGCCGGCGCTTCCTCGGCTGCTCAGAGCCACTGCTTTGCTCCACCTCTTTCAGCCTCTTCTTGTCAACATCTGATCGTGGATTGAAAGGTGTTTCGCGTAGAGATACCACAGAGTTTTCAGTCGCCATACTAACATAATCAAAGTCTCTGCTAGCTGTGTTGCTCGCGTAGCTACGTGGGAGCTATATGGGATGTGAGGGAATGATAAAGGTCTCTGATTGGACGAATAGTCCAACCACGTTGCAATAAGAAACGATGTCATTGGCTAGGGCGCAGATTCGTGCGCCCGAAGATTCACGTTTCATCCGCCAATGAGAAGCTGTCCTTGCCGTCACGAGGGTGAAATGTTTGTTAGCTTTCCATAGACACACATTGGGCCGGCGCCCCGAGGGGGGAGGGGCTTTTCTCAGTAATGATGAATGGCGATATATTATATTTAACTTAAGTGGTTGTTGACAGGGGCTTACGGTCTCCCACACACATTTAGCGCGTCAACACGGTGTATTTCTTATTTAAATTATTTGATATATAATGTTTTTTGACAGTATATATTATATTTTTTTCATTTTTTTTTTTTCATCGCAAAACTTTAGGAGAGGCGGCGCCCTAGCGCCCTCTATTGACGCACCGCCACTGGTCTTGACCCCTGCCGAACCCCTGAGAGTGACTCACCGAACCCCTGGGGTTCGATCAAACCCAGGTTAAGAACCACTGATGTAGACCTTTGTTTGGATCTAAAAAGGCGTACGACTTCTGGGATCGGCATGAAGAACGTCAACTACAAAACTTTGCACGGCTTCGCACGGCACTGAATGAGCCTCCCACTAATTATAGTAGATCAGCTGGAAGAGTATGAATGTTTTGCCAGTGGTGGACGGGTTGGGCTTTGCATTAGTTGGAATGAGGTTACTGGTAGTGGTGTTGTATAATTACACGGATGAAGCCCTTAAGGTTTTTGGCAACACACACAACCCTTAGATTGTAGCAGCCAGTAAAATAATAATTAGTAAAAAAGTCATTAGTACATGGGAACTGTCAATAAGAACACTTTCCAGAGAACTGGAGACGGGGCCTGTTTAAATGTCAGCCAGATATATTGCACAATCATGATGTGACTTGGCAACGACATCCAGTGACAAGGATAAAGGATAATTTCTTAAGAAGTCAACCTGTGTGTGTGTGTGTGTGTGTGGGCGTGGCGTGTGTGTGTGTGTGTGTTGGCATGGCTTCCTCTGGAACGATGCAGAGGAGTGTTAAACAATAGACGATAACGACTGGGAACAAGCTAATCAGAATGGGTGGTATACGTGAGTGGGCATGGTACTCTGTAAAGGCCATGACCTCTAGTGGGTGCATCATGTGTTCAGAAGCCCCCAAACATTGCCTATAGTAGTTCCAGAAAAGCATATGTTTGAAGAGTGTGCCAAGACACAGCAGCCAAGTGCAGAGAGGGCAGGTTCAAGCCCAGAGAAGATGTCAGACTTCCTAGGTGTGGTGTTCGATGTAGACCAGTGGTTCTTAACCTCATTGGAGGAACTGAACCCTGCGAGCTTCATCAGTGCATTCACCAAACCCTTCGGAATTGGAAAAATAAAATATGATTTCTTCAAAACGTAGGTATATATTTTGTTAGTGCACAAAATGAACCATGCATCAGTTGCACACAAAATCACTGTGTTGAAAGAACAAAATCAACAAAACATGAATTTCACACAAAAACATAACTCAATGAATATTTACTGCAAATCAATGTGACGAAAAGAAGAACAATGTTGTGTTGCGGCCCGACATTGCTAGTGTGAACCGGGCTATGCTGTGTGTGTCTTGACCCCTGCCGAACCCCTGAGAGTGACTCACCGAACCCCTGGGGTTCGATCAAACCCAGGTTAAGAACCACTGATGTAGACCTTTGTTTGGATCTAAAAAGGCGTACGACTTCTGGGATCGGCATGAAGAACGTCAACTACAAAACTTTGCACGGCTTCGCACGGCACTGAATGAGCCTCCCACTAATTATAGTAGATCAGCTGGAAGAGTATGAATGTTTTGCCAGTGGTGGACGGGTTGGGCTTTGCATTAGTTGGAATGAGGTTACTGGTAGTGGTGTTGTATAATTACACGGATGAAGCCCTTAAGGTTTTTGGCAACACACACAACCCTTAGATTGTAGCAGCCAGTAAAATAATAAGTCATTAGTACATGGGAACTGTCAATAAGAACACTTTCCAGAGAACTGGAGACGGGGCCAAAGCTCGGGTTAAAATATGATTTTTTTTTTCTGTGACGTCATGAGTATATATATATATATATATATATATATATATATATATATATATATATATATATATATATATATATATATATATATATATATATATATATATATATATATATATATATATATATATATATATAAAATACACAATAAATACCTGCTGACGGGTTTATAAACAAGTAAAGTTAACTTAAAGATTTGTTTACTTGTAAATGTAGATTATATCTGTAATATAAAGATATAACACACATAATGTATCTATATATGAACACACATAATGTATCTATATATGAACACGCATAATGTATCTATATATGAACACGCATAATGTATCTATATATGAACACACATAATGTATCTATATATGAACACACATAATGTATCTATATATGAACACACATAATGTATCTATATATGAACACGCATAATGTATCTATATATGAACACGCATAATGTATCTATATATGAACACACATAATGTATCTATATATGAACACACATAATGTATCTATATATGAACACACATAATGTATCTATATATGAACACACATAATGTATCTATATATGAACACACATAATGTATCTTTATTGTAAACATAAAGCAGTCCTGATTCAACATAATCAGAGTTCTTACCATACCAGAAGACCCTGAACGCACCACAGCGGCCTCTTTTCCTGCGTGGCTCTAACCCCGCCCCCTCCTCTCCCCTCAGGTCCACGTGTTCGACCCCGCCTCCCCCCAGCGGCGCCCCGTGCTGGAGGTGGAGTTCGGCGAGTTCCCGCTCACGGCGCTGGCCCTGCCGGCGTCGGGCCGCTCGGTGGTGGTGGGCAACACGCAGGGCCAGCTGGCGGTGCTGGACCTGCGTCGGGGCGCGGTGCGCGGCGTGCTGAAGGGGCTGTCGGGCGGCGTGCGCGCGCTGCAGTGCCACGCCGCCCGGCCCGCCGTGGCCTCCTGCGGCCTGGACCGCTTCCTGAGGATCCACAGCCTGGAGGGCCGCCAGCTGCAGCACAAGGTCTACCTCAAGTCCAGGCTCAACTGCATCCTGCTGGCCAGCCGGGACCTGGAGCCCGCCGGGGAGGGGGAGGGGGGGCCGGTGAAGGAGGAAGACGAGGAGGAAGACGAGGTGTGGGAGAGCATGGAGCGCGTGGAGGAGAAGACCAAGAGGAAAACAACAACAGAGGGGGAGGAGGAGCAGAAGAAGAGGAAGAAAGGGAACGCCTGAGGGGCGTTTGAGGACTGATCAGAGTGTGGGACATCACTAAGCTTTAGGAGAACAATCCGCTCTACAGACGTGTTCAGTGACGATCTTTATCACAACAGAAGTCTACCGTGGTTTTGTATGTAAAATAAATTCTGCTTTTCTTTTTGAATTCAGGTCACTTTTTATCTAAATATGAACCGGATTAAATGTTGCTCGTCTGTTAGTTTGTGTGTGTGTGTGTGTGTGTATATATATATATATATATATATATATATATATATATATATATATATATATAAATAAAGGGGGTGGGAATCACCAGAGGTCCCACAATTCGATATAAGTATTGCAATTTATTCCCTTTTTTCCAACTGTAATTTGTATTTCCAAATGAAAACTGTCAACATATTTGATCTAAGAAGATAAAGTGTTCAGTCTGTTCTTCTCACTTCAATCATTTTTATTGCAGCTAAATGTGATGTCAAGCAGACAGACTGAGCAACATGTCATCGGTGTTGCACCTGACGAACTGAACTGTATTACAGCACATAGTCACGTCATTTGAGCCGGAGAGGGGGCGGGGCTTATCTCCGTGCGTGCAAACCGTTTTAATTTACGCCATCCACCATGGAAATAACCACTAGTTCTGCTTTATACTTGTTGTGGAAGTCCCAAAACGCCCTCATGTCTGGGTTCATAATATTACCCGTAGGCGCACAGCTCGCTGGATTTCACCTTCTCCAGGAATCTGTGATTTACTGACCAGGCCGTCAGGTTTATAGTCCTGTATGTGCGTCCCGTGCGTCCCGGGACTATTTTCTCTGTCGCTGAAATGCGATACACAACGTTTGGTGGCTACAACTATTTTGTGCTGAAAGGCAGCTTACTATTACTATTTATAAAGTCGCAGCTACCCGTATTCTAAAAGCAATAAGGTACTGGAGGCAGTACTGTGTCTACAATAATGTACATGCTGCGCGTCGGGCCTAACAACTCCCTTGAACAGTACAATATTGCACAACACAGTACTGCCTCTCGTACCTTACTGCTTAATTATAATATACGTCTCCAACACTCAACAACACAGTATGACTCAGCTGCAGGTGAGGGAGAGGAATGAGGAAGTAAAACCACCTCTGATAGGTTGACATCTACCACCTGTTTGACTGGTTCTGACATGTCACTGGTATTTATTTTAAGTTTTGACTGAAGAGATGAGGGTGTGACGGCGTCCTCAGGTCAAAAGCACACAGACACCAGGACTGACAGGAGGACACGAGCAGCTGCTTCTCTCCAGAGGTTCCTCACACATGAAGGTGAACGCGTCTGTAAACTGACCTGAGGTCAGTCCAACAGGTGAGAATCCCACCAGAGGAATCTGGACATGTTTGATCATCAGATCACTTTGATCACTTTGTGTTCTTCCTCTCTTTAACTGGAGAATAGAACGAGGTTTAAAATGTATTTGTTATATGCAGAAGAATTTCTCTCTGAGATAAAGAACAATGACTTTAGAAATATAATGTTAATATGTCTCAAGTAGTTTGAACAGAAGTTTGTAATCTGAGTCATCAGTTTAAAGTGCAGGTGTGTCTGAACTGGTGTGACAGGTTGGATCAACATGAGTTAATTTTTAACTGTTACCACTCTGTTTACAACACATCATCTTAACAACCCCCTGACCCCTGTTACCACTGTTCAATGTTCACAGCATCTTAACAACCCTGACACACACTCAGCTCACTAGTGGAGTCCAGTTGGCTCAGGTCATGTCTCAACTGGCCCAGAGGACAAACCCGTCCTAGAGGAATCTGGCCTGTGTGTCTGATGATGTAGTAACTGACAATGCTATAATACCTGTTCAATGAATGTAATAGACTGTAGATAAGTCACAGCATGTTAGCCATCTCATGATTCTCCTGTTATACCTCAGGAAACATGCACAGGCCTGTAGTTAATCCTCACATGTGCATTACGCAATCAAGCACTCATTCATATTCTCCTTTAAGAGGCTGATTGTCAGTAAATATGTACGGCATGATTCATATTCTTTCATTACAGGATTTTAAAATGTAAGAATTGTAAATTCATAAAACGATATCTTTTGTATCTTGACAGAGAGGGCAGATGGAGAAACCTACTGAGGTCTTCCTCAGAACTTTAGAGGATTTAGGAGCCGAGGAGTTTATAACATTTAAGTGGTTCCTGCAGCAGGAGGTCCTAGAAGGCTTCCCAGCAATCCCAAAGTGTCGACTGGAGGGTGCAGACCGGACGGACACTGTGGATCAGATGGTCAAGAACTACAGCATACACACTATTAAAGTGATCCGGATAGTTTTAAAAGAAATAAATCAGAATGATCTGGTGGAGAAGTTACCAAAACACATCTCAGAACCTGAAGGTAAGTCATGGTATGAAGATCAAAGTGTCATATTACGAAGACTTCAACAAACACCAAAGACCGAAATGTCTCAATTTGATCCTCAGAGATAGACTCATGTCTTGTGCTGCTCCTTCTAGACCAAGCGACCAAACAAGGACATGAAATGTCTCAGAGAAGAAAAAGCAACAATACAAAGGCATACAATCCTGTGTTTGTTGCCTGTAATGTTTAAGACTAGTGTAAGCGACGTGGGTGAATCAGCAGGAATAAATCAGTCCAACACGTTCTGAGTTTTCCTCATAACTTTAGTTCAACTCCACATTCCAGCCGCACCGCCAAGTCCACGCCCTCTCTCTCCTCCTCCTCTTCTTCTCCCCTCACTTTACCCGCTCACCTCCAAACACCCGAACAGCGCCGACTAGTGGTCATAACTAATACATGCAATTACGTTTACATCATACAATTTCACTCTTACATTAGCACACTGGAGTGACTGTGAGATACTGTTGGACGTCTTTACTTCAGTTCATGGATACATGAAGCACAACATGTCCGTTGTTGTTAAATGTTATTAAGTCATTTTACAATCATGAACCTATTCAGAGCCTTTAGTTATCAAATGAGATGAAGATATTTCATTAATACAGAAATGTGTGAGAAATGACTCTCATTCACTAACAACTCATTGATTTTAATCTTTGTTTTATTCACACAGAGATTCTTACTGAGTGTCAGCGTGAACTCAAATCTAAGCTGAAGAAGAAGTTCCAGCGTATGTCTGAGGGGATCCCTAAAGAAGAAAAGAAAGCCCTCCTGAACCAGATCTACACAGAGATCTACATCACAGAAGGAGGGAATGCAGAGGTCAATGATGAACATGAGGTCAGACAGATTGAAACAGCATCCAGGAAACCACACAGACCAGAAACCACCATCAGACAAGAAGACCTCTTTAAAGCCTCACCTGGAAGAGAGGAACCAATCAGAACAGTGATGACAAAGGGAGTGGCTGGCATCGGGAAAACAGTCTTAACACAGAAGTTCACTCTGGACTGGGCTGAAGACAAAGCCAACCAGGACATCCAGTTCACGTTTCCATTCACGTTCAGAGAGCTGAATGGGCTGAAAGAGAAGAAGTTCAGCTTGGTGGAACTTGTTCATCGCTTCTTCACTGAAACTAAAGAAGCAGGAATCTGCAGTTTTAAAGAGTTCCCGGTTCTGTTCATCTTTGATGGTCTGGATGAGTGTCGACTTCCTCTGGACTTCCACAACAATGAGGTCCTGACTGACGTCACAGAGTCCACCTCAGTGGATGTGCTGCTGACAAACCTCATCAGGGGGAAACTGCTTCCCTCTGCTCGCCTATGGATAACCACACGACCTGCAGCAGCCAATCAGATCCCTCCTGACTGTGTTGGCTTGGTGACAGAGGTCAGAGGGTTCGCTGACCCACAGAAGGAGGAGTACTTCAGGAAGAGGTTCAGAGATGAGGAGCAGGCCAGCAGGATCATCCCCCACATCAAGACCTCACGAAGCCTCCACATCATGTGCCACATCCCAGTCTTCTGCTGGATCACTGCTACAGTTCTGGAGGTCGTGTTGAAGACCACAGAGGGAGGACAGCTGCCCAAGACCCTGACTGAGATGTACATCCACTTCCTGGTGGTTCAGGCCAAAGTGAAGAATGTCAAGTATGAAGGGAAATCTCAGAGTGATCCACACTGGAGTCCAGAGAGCAGGAAGATGACTGAGTCTCTGGGAAAACTGGCTTTTGATCAGCTGCAGAAAGGGAACCTGATCTTCTATGAATCCGACCTGACAGAGTGTGGCATCGATATCAGAGCAGCCTCAGTGTACTCAGGAGTGTTCACACAGATCTTTAGAGAGGAGAGAGGACTGTACCAGGACAAGGTGTTCTGCTTCGTCCATCTGAGTGTTCAGGAGTTTCTGGCTGCTCTTCATGTCCATCTGACCTTCATCAACGCTGGTGTCAACCTGATGGCAGCAGAACCAACAACCTCCTGGTGGTCTAAATTCACCAAAAAGAAACCTAAACCAAAACCTCTCTACCAGAGTGCTGTGAACAAGGCCTTACAGAGTCCCAATGGACACCTGGACTTGTTCCTCCGCTTCCTCCTGGGTCTTTCACTGGAGACCAATCAGACTCTCCTACGAGGTCTGCTGACACAGACAGGAAGTAGCTCACAGACCAATCAGGAAACAGTCCAGTACATCAAGAAGAAGATCAGTGAGAAAGTGTCTCCAGAGAAAAGCATCAATCTGTTCCACTGTCTGAATGAACTGAATGATGGTTCTCTAGTGGAGGAGATCCAACAGTCCCTGAGTTCAGGACTTCTCTCCACAGATAGACTGTCTCCTGCTCAGTGGTCAGCTCTGGTCTTCATCTTACTGTCATCAGGAGAAGATCTGGAGGTGTTTGACCTGAAGAAATACTCTGGTTCAGAGGAGGCTCTTCTGAGGCTGCTGCCAGTGGTCAAAGCCTCCAACAAAGCTGTGTAGGTGGACACATTATGTATATATTAACATTACTAAATGTGTTTGATATTTTACTTTGATTATTAATTTTGTTTGTATTAATTCCTGTTCCTCCCCTAGGCTGAGTAACTGTAACCTCTCAAAGAGAAGCTGTGCAGCTCTGTCCTCAGTCCTCAGCTCCCAGTCCTCTAGTCTGAAACAGCTGGACCTGAGTAACAACAACAAGCTGCAGGACTCAGGAGTGAAGCTTCTCTCTGCTGGATTGAAGAGTCCACACTGTACACTGGAGACTCTCAGGTCAGGGTCAGGTGATTTACCTCAAAGATGACAAAGTGGTCTGAGTGTCTGATCTACTGAGTTCATGCTGGTGTTCCCAACATGTTGCTGTGGGAGAACAATGTCTACTGGTGTCTCTTGATATGCTTTTGGACATAATGCTGTGAACTGAATGCTGAACTGGCCACTATCCTGCTGCGGATCAAAGTGTTGGAGGTCTTGTCCAACCAACATGGACATCCTTTGGCCCTCCTGCTTTCAGGGAACCAGGACGCTTTAAGTCCTGCTTTTAGTTTGTTAGAGCTTCTACTGCACTGGAAGAACTCATTTCACTGGAATCAGGATTTAAATGTGTTTACAGGGACATGATTTTAACTAAATGTCTGTTTACAAAAGAAGATGAAACCAAAATGAAAGCCATTCATGTTTATGATGAAAATAATGATTCATTGTGTATCTAATAATAAACTCTGTGTGTTGTTTTGTGTGTTTGCAGCCTGTTTGGCTGTGAGATCACAGAGATCAGCTGTTCTTCTCTGGGATCAGCTCTGAAGTCAAACCCCTCCAGTCTGAGAGAACTGGATCTGGGTGGAAACAAGCTGCAGGCTTCAGGAGTGAAGCTGCTGAGTGGTTTTCTGGAGAGTCCTCACTGTAGACTGGAGACTCTGAGGTGGGTTCACTGTCTGCTGCTAGTGTAGCACCTTCATGTTGAATCAATAACTGTATTGATTATCTACGTATTGATCATCAAGTGGTACATGTTCTGAGTGAGAGACAGAAAGAGTATTGATGAGTATAATATCTGTATTATACTTGATGAATATTATATATATTATACTTGATGAATATTATATATATTATACTTGATGAATATTATATATATTATACTTGATGAATATTATATATACTATACTTGATAAATATTATATATATATATATATATATATATATATATATATATATTATACTTTATGAATATTAAATATATATTATACTTTATGAATATTAAATATATATTATACTTGATGAATATTATATATATATATTATACTTGAGTGACTCAATGTTCATCAGGAAAAAATAAGTATTTTAATCTCACATGAAGAACTAAACCTTAATCATTTTTAAGCAAATAACTGTTAAAGTAATTAATACAAAATATTATTACTAATTATTATTAATGTCTGTTTACAAAAGAAGAAGAAACCAAAATGAAAGCCACTCAAGTTTATGATGAAAATAATGATTCATTGTGTATCTTATAATAAACTCTGTGTGTTGTTTTGTGTGTTTGCAGTCTGTCAGAATGTGAGATCACAGAGGAAGGCTGTTCTTCTCTGGGATCAGCTCTGAAGTCAAACCCCTCCAGTCTGAGAAAACTGAATCTGAACTACAACAACCTGAAGGATTCAGGAGTGAAGCTGCTGAGTGGTTTTCTGGAGAGTCCTGACTGTAGACTGGAGACTCTGAGGTGGGTTCACTGTCTGCTGCTAGTGTAGCACCTTCATGTTGAATCAATAACTGTATTGATTATCTACGTATTGATCATCAAGTGGTACATGTTCTGAGTGAGAGACAGAAAGAGTATTGATGAGTATAATATCTGTATTATACTTGATGAATATTATATATATTATACTTGATGAATATTATATATACTATACTTGATGAATATTATATATATATATTATACTTGATGAATATTATATATACTATACTTGATGAATATTATATATATATATTATACTTGATGAATATTATATATATATATATTATACTTGATGAATATTATCTATATTATACTTGATGAATATTATCTATATTATACTTGATGAATATTATATATATTATACTTCAGAATATTATATATGTAACACCCGTCCCATGTAGCTATATAATATTATCTGAATCGGCTCGGTGTTGTAGTACTATGGGTCCTGGGTAGTTTTAAATATGATGGCGCTATTACCTGTTTTTATAAATGAATATTATGGTTCCTACAACCGTTACTCTCTAATTATGAAAACTGAATTAACTGGCGGTGCCTCCAATAGAATATAGATAGTAACATAAAAGCTCTGTGCCTCTTATTTAGTCCTTTTATCTGGTGTTGAACTTATATTTGACCCCTTCGTAAACAATTCTGGAACTATAACACACCCAAATACATCAACTGCCTTAAAACACAGTATGGTATTTATTACAGTATTATAGGCAACAAACAAACATGACATGCAGATAGATCTCTTATAAATGACAATATCAACAAAACCCAACTTAATTACTAACATCTTTAAACATGTTAAACCCACACACACACACACACACACACACACACACACACACACACACACACACACACTAACAAAACCCCTGTTGCAGGCCTGAGTCGTAGCTTGGGAGCCTAGAGGCCTAAACGGTGATGGCCGCTTCACTTGTCCACACAAGCCTTAAACAAAGGCCCGGTCACGGTGTGTTAGTACTCAGGAATCCAAGCAGGGTCAGGAGGGGGAGGGGAGGAAAGCGGGTGATGGTGGGCATCAGAAGCAGCAGCAGCAGTCTGCAGCAGCACACGAGGGAAACAGCTCTGATAGTGGTCCAGAGAGCGTTCCATCCTTCCTCAGTCACAAGCGTCCGTCTCCTTGTGTAGATCACATGAGTGCAAACCAGGGGAGAACTGGTCGTCAGCCATTAAGTTATGAACCTCTAACTCTGCTTAAGTCCCGCCCCTCTAGCTGAGACGTAGAGTGGATTGGCTCTTAGTCTCAGGACAACCCAATTAACACACAGGAGAACAAAGATTGACAGATTACTCTGTAAAACAAGTTAGGCTGTTAGAAAGCACACAATCATGAACACGTCAAGCAAACTATGCTCATTTGATAAACTCTAACTTTTACACTGTAAACAGAACTCACATTATTACAAAGCTCATCTACTTTTAACTTAATGTTTGAGAAAACTATTTACATCCTGATGTCTAAATGATATTTGTAGACAGGGCTACATATATATATATTATAATTCATGAATATTATATATTATAATTCATGAATATTATATATATTATACCTGATGAATATTATATATATATATATATATATATATATATATATATATATAATATATATATATATATATATTATACTTGAGTGACTCAATGTTCATCAGGAAAAAATAAGTATTTTAATCTCACATGAAGAACCAAACCTTAATCATTTTTAAGCAAATAACTGTTTAAAGTAATTAATACAACATTATTATTACTAATTATTATTAATGTCTGTTTACAAAGAAGAAGAAACCAAATGAAAAGCCACTCAAGTTTATGATGAAAATAATGATTCATTGTGTATCTTATAATAAACTCTGTGTTTGTTGTTTGTGTGTTTGCAGGCTGTATGGCTGTGAGATCACAGAGGAAGGCTGTTCTTCTCTGGGATCAGCTCTGAAGTCAAACCCCTCCAGTCTGAGAGAACTGGATCTGAGTGGAAACAAGCTGAAGGCTTCAGGAGTGAAGGTTCTGTCTGATCTTCTGGAGAGTCCTCACTGTAGAGACTGGAGACTCTGAGGGTCAGTAGAGGGTTGAGTCAGTCCATGCTGGTATAGAGAGAGAGAGAGAGAGAGAGAGAGAGGAGAGAGAGAGAGAGAGAGAGAGAGAGAGAGAGGAGAGAGAGAGAGAGAGACAGAGAGAGAGAGAGACAGAGAGAGAGAGAGAGAGAGAGAGGACTTTTTACAAAACCTTTATTTGACATTCAGTTTAAAACACAGTTCTCATGACATCATAGTCATTCCTGATTTACACAGATGGAACCTTAAACGTGAAGACCTCTCCAGACACACAACACAAATGCATCATCATAGCACCATTTCTGGATAAGATCATCCAAACTGTTCATGCTCTTCAAAAACCTAAAATCCAGCCAGACTCTGGCCTTGACCAGAGAGCTGAAGACAGAGTGCTTCCTGTCCCGTCCCTGCCCTCCACCCTGCGCTTCCTGCTGCTGTAGATCAGCAGCCTGGCCTCTCCCTGCAGCGCGTTCAGGAGCTGCCACTTGTTATAGCATGCCGCATATGAATATATAATATATTTATTGAACTTTAACAAAAGTGCAAATGTAAAACAAATCTTTTTTGTGGCATTTAGTCCAGTGCTTCTTTAATGTGAAGCAATAATGATAACAAATAACAAATTATAAATAATAAATACTTAATATACAGTGTTTCCTCTAGGTTTACAGCTTCGGGGGGGAAGGCGACGACACCGACACAAACACTTAAAGTAGTGGTTCTCAAACTTTTTCTGTAAATAACTTCATGTTGTGACTCCATCTGTGCTTTTATAAATAACAGAATAAAGAAAATTGCAATCACTTTCAAGTAAATCAGATCCATCAGACAATGTTTTTATTTTTAAATTGCAATTACTTAGAACAATGAAAATAAAGTTATATCTGTGCAAAAAATAACTAATATTTAGTTACTACTAAATAGCTCTTTGTGGAAAACAATAAGCTTTTTTTTTTTGCCAAACAAAACAGAATGAGGACCAGCTGCATCCACCACCTTTCTCAGGCCGGTGGTCCCCGAGGAGCACAGCATGCTGTTGAGCCCTGGTGTTGAGCTACATCCGGCGTGGTGCTCGCAAAAAAATGAATTGAAAAATTAAAATGCGTTAACGCCGTTAATAAAATTGACGCCGTTAAAATTGGTTTGCGTTAACGCCGTTAATAACGCGCTAATATGACAGCACTAATATATATATATACATATATATATATATATATATATATATATATATATATACATATACATACATACATATGGCTCTGCGTTTGTTGTGAACACAGCAGAACAGGGCCGAAAGGGTCTGCAGTCATGATGCGTTCAGGGCCCTCAGCAGAGACTCAGACTGGAGGCCAAAGGGTCTGCAGTCATGATGCGTTCAGGGCCCTCAGCAGAGACTCAGACTGGAGGCCCAAAGGGTCTGCAGTCATGATGCGTTCAGGGCCCTGCTGCTCTTTCTACTGGATGCTGTTCACTGACTGACAGCTGGTGAAGCCTCTGGAGACACTGATCCATCTCTTCTCTTGTCTTCTTCTTCTCTCATCAGATGGAGGTGATCAGATGAGTCCTGGTGATCCAGAGAGCATCAGGAGACTGGAGACTGGTCCTCCACCTCCAGCTGGACTTGGTTTGTCTCCCACCCAGCAGCAGACTTTAACAGACTAAAGTCTGACCCTCTCTCACATACAGACACTGGGCCTCATGTAACAACAGATCCTCTCTTATTTAGGCCAGAGGACCTTTAAACTCTCCTGGTGCTTTTTGTTGGCTTCTTCTTTGTTGTCTGTCAGCTTGAACTCCTGAGAGCTGGAAAAATGAAACAAAAGCTGGAAATGATGTTCATGTGCTTCTCAAGAAATATGACTCCAATCGGCCACATGGTGGCGCTGTAATTAATGTCCCACAATGCACGTTGCTTCTGCTAGATTCATGTGTTGCATGTATTCTGATGATGAAGGACAATATTTGAGGGTTATAACAGTTGTAACCCCGGCGCTGTGAAACAGACTGGGCTTGTTTTAGTTGTAGTTTAGACTCATAAAGTCTCCATGCATGCAGGGTAGGACATTCACATATTTTACTGACTGATATCAGGGGCATTTAAAAACAAATGGGGGCACTTTTTGAAACGTGTGAAATAACATTGAACCTTTGTCCAAAAGAATAAATATACTTATTTAGGTAATAATAAGACTATTAGGCAGCAGTCTACAGATTCAAAGTGTTTTATTAGATTTTTTTAACACAAAAACAAACAGAAAACATAAATCAGACAATCATATTCAACTGTATTCTTATTTCTTTGTGGTTATGTATTGTTATTACATCTTAAACAACTGTTAACAATAACCTTTTTCTTTCTTTTTTTATAATTCAAAATTATATTTATTGATTCTTGTGTTACCTTAATCACGTTGTACCTACCTAGTACAGGAAATACAGATAGGACAGACAAAACAAAGAACACAAAGCAATAAAAGGGCTATACATTGATTCATTAAATTCAATTTACAAACAAAAAGCAGAGCTGAGGGGAAATGTAATTTCAGAAAATTAAACAGTATATATTAAATCATATGTACAGTGTAGAAAAATTCACAGCTTCCACAATTGTCTCTCTATTATTGAGCTGATTACTTCTGTAAAAACAAAAAACAAAATAGTATCTTACATGTGATAAGAGACTTAATCTAAACATTTAAACCTTGCAACCCCCAGTCAACTGCAGTCTCAACTAATTGTATTTTACCCAAATAGAGGATTGGTTGTCATGATATGAGGAGGGGGAATGATTCACTGACTGCACTCTGTCTAACGTTAGCTAGCGAGCAAGCTAGCCTTTAGCTAACGCACTATCAGAGCTAACGTTAGCTAGCTAAAGCGAACTAAGACCATGTCAAACTAATGGTTACTAGTGACCACTCACCGTAGGCCATGGCGTGTTGCTTGGTCTTCTGGTGAGGAAAGGCCTCGTCTCTCTTGATGTTTTCGTCTCCTTCATGAAGTCGCAGTAGAATTCTCCTGCTGGATGAACAACGGCTTTGGCAACTCGTTGTCCACAAGTTCCACACGCCTCACAAAAATGTGTCTTTTTTCCTCGTCGTCTTCCTCCACGCCAATCTAGTGTCCATGTTTGGATGGTGGCTGTGAGTGGATTTTATCTGTCAACCTGAGATGTGAGGAGACTGTGATCCTCATCTCTCCTCACAGGTCTGATCAAGGAGCGCTCCATTTGTTTCCTTCTTTCTCTTCCCGCTCACGCAACACCAGTCAAGGCGGGAATCTAAAACATTCTATGGCAACTGGACCGGGTCATATAGGCTACGGTGTTTTTGACAGGTTCATTAAATTATCATAATTATTAGAGTAAATGATGGAGGCATTTGATGCCCCTCTCCTCGTGATATCAGGGGCAACATTATATTTCTTAGGGGCAGTTCTGCCCTTTGCCCTGGTGTATTTCTGACGCTGCATGCATTGAACTTTATTCTCCTCCATGAGTTACTATTGATTCATCACCTGTTAAGGAGCTCACAGTCATTTTGAACCCGTCATGATTTCACTTCTTTGATTTGTATTATTACTGAGTGTTTATTCCATGATGATTATGTTTGAGTGATTTCAGTCATGTATCAGTGTGATGTCATAAATGCTTTGATCAGCACGATTGTAAAGATGATTAAGAGATGATCTTAGTTTAACATCCTGTGGTCTGATCTTTGTCAGCGGAGGAAACAGGTTGTGACTGCAGATGCTGTAACCATGGTAACTGTTTAGGAGACTTCCTGCCTGATGATCCACCAGGAAGACCAGACAGGACCCTGAGAAATAAGTCTCTCTCTTTGATTTTCATATTGTCCACTTGTAATCTTCTTTTTATTTTAAAAAACAAATAAAAGTGGTTTGTATTCTGTACATTCCAACCAAAGTCCAGTGTTGCTCGTCTCTGATGGCGTCTGCTTAGTGACATGTACCGTGTATATATATATATATATGTGCAGTATATATATATATATTAGTGCTGTCATATTAGCGAGTTATTAACGGCGTTAACGCAAACCAATTTTAACGCCGTCAATTTTATTAACGGCGTTAACGCATTTTAATTTTTCAATTTGTTTTTTTTCGCGAGCACCACGCCGGATGTAGCTCAACCGGAAGCAAAACAATAGGCACGCCGTTCGGGCTTGGAAGCTAGGCTAACGTTACGGTTTAAATGAATGAATGGTGAGCGCGATACGGCAAAATGAATGATATTCAGTGAACTGAACAGGTGCGCGTGCCAGAAGGGAGAAGAGTGAACACATTGAACACAGCAGGAGAGAACGCAACGTTAGCCAGCTAGCTAAAGCTCCGGTGGGAAATGATTAGCTTAAGCCGTGTTCACACCGGACGCGCCGCGTCCGGTGTGAACACGGCATAACGCTACCGTTTTTGAGGAGGTAGATTTTGAGGAGAGGGGACTGACAAGGCAGAAGGTAAAGTGGTCCACCGTTCTATCAATAAGCAGACCTGCCAACCTGTACGCAATTTGCGTAGCGGATACGCATTTTGAGGTCAAAGTACGCTGGTAAAAATGAGTCTAAAATTAATTTTAGACTAATTGACCAGCACACATTATATGCAATGCAATATAATGCATGACGAGTATTTAATGACTTATCAATATATAGGTTATATATCAAGGTTGGCAGGTCTGAATAAGGCTAAACTAGAAGTTAACACCAATACAAACATTATTTTTGCAGAATGAGTGTGTTAGGGGAGAAGGATGCAGCCATTGTTAAACAGCTGGATTGAAATGCA
>JBAMJR010000626.1:0-30000 GCA_038501785.1 Myoxocephalus aenaeus | reverse complement strand
CATACAAGGACACAGAAATACAGATAATACATCGCAAAAATATAATTTTACGTCTGGCGGAAAGAGACGGCTTCCTGCTTCCGGGTGCCTGCCCAGGCAGAGCCCAGCATAATTTTAACATCATCAAGCAAGCGAAAGGGCAGCAGTGTGTCATCTGACGCTGAAAAATAAAATACAAATAAAATCCTTCTCTGTGATTTGTTAAGTCATATGTCCGTCGCCATTTCGTGAACTAAACAACCAATGTACACTCAGGAAAATCTCAAAAGGACTACCCACTTGAGCATGTCCACACTACAGTTTACAATCAGAGAAAATCAACAACAAAGAGATTCAACACGGAGGAAGCAAAACGCATGATTCTGGAGAGCAGCGAGGAGGAGGACGACGCGTCGTCGTCAGAGCTCGAAGGCTTTAGTTCTTCTGAGGAAGATGGGTAAGTGTTGTTACTAAACTTTGTTACATGTCTGTAAGGCTGCATGGTGCAAACTAGTAATGTGTACAAACTAGTAATGTGTACAAACTAGTAATGTGTACAAACTAGTAATGTGTACACTGTGCACGAGAGCACGAGAGCCAGCCACGCGGTGCACACTGCGTCTCACGTTACTACGTCATGATCTGAGTAATGTTTATACACAGTCTGCTTTGTACAATACTCTGCTTCACGTTACTACCACAGTCATGATCTGTGTAATATTTATACACAGTCTGCTTTGTACAACACTCTGCTTCACGTTACTACCACTAATATTTATACATCCAATGCGGAGCACTATGCTGAAATTACTACCACAGTCATGATCTGAATAATATTTACACATCCAATGCGGAGCATTCTGCTCAATCGTTACGTCATCTTTCTTTCAACTGACTAGTATTGATTTATTTTACAGAGAGGAGCACCAGCCGCCCCGACCAGCCTGGCCAGCAAAGAGGCAGCGTGTTGGACGGCGACTAAAGACACCATCTCCAGCAAACAGGGCGCGTGCTGCCCGGCGACTGCTTTCACCTCAGGCCAGATCAAGAAAGACAGCAGCACGTGCACCACCTGCACCTACGCTGTCCTGGAGGACGGATGAAGACCCGGACACTGCTCCCCCCGTCATCAAGTTCCAGCCCGGACACCAGGTCCACATGTCAGTGCCACAGCAACACCCATTGAACTCTTCAAACTGTTCTTCCAACTAAGTCCACGGTGGGTCGCAGGGTTTGCGAGCTTTGCAGCATGAAGAAAGTGAGCAAAGACACGGCGTGGAAGTGCGAGGCGTGTAACGTTCCCCTCTGCCTGCAGCTGAACAGAAACTGTTTCCATGACTGGCATGCCATGGCATGAGGATATGCCATTGAAGCATATATACTTGTATATTGTAAATGGTCTAGTCTTTGTTCTGTTTTATATTTCTGAATATATATTCTGTACATATTTTCTTTTTTTTTTATAATACATATTTTTATTTAAAAAAAAAAAAAATTGTTGTGATGGTCATTTTTCATTTGCACACACTCCATGAAGCTTTATCTGCACTATGAAGTCATTTCTCAGTCCCATTTTTATCATTTTGGTGAAAGCTGTGAAAGACCATATTTCTACTCAAAAAACGATAATAAAAACTTTAGTTTTAGACATTTATTTACATGTATCTAACATTTTATTCATATATTTCACTGCTTTTGTGAACCTAAAACCTTTGGTAAACCAATTGCCATCACCTAAACAGAGTCACCACCTGAGTAAAGTTAGGTTTTTTCAAGCGATATGAAGAATTTCCAAAAATCGAGATTCCATTTTTCAGCTTTAGTGTCATATTATAAAGTTTTTTTCTTTACACTTTTGCCTTACGACAATGGTGCCTCATTATATAGATAGCTGAGATTGTTCTGCAATTTATGATGTAAAACATGGGTATATATCTTATATGCAAGTGCCTTAAAAGGTGAATCTAAGAAAATTATGTCAAATCGAGAAAATCGACTGAAAATGACCTCCAGTGTGCAGTGAGTTAAAAGAAAAATAAATAAATAACACAAACACAAACTTGGATATGAACGTAAGAGCCGCATGAAACCAGGCAAAGAGCCGCATGCGGCTCGGGAGCCGCGGGTTGGCCAGGCCTGCTCCAAGGAGATCAATTACAGTAAAAAGGGCTCACATCTCTCTTCACACTTAATAAAATCAAACTGCACCCCTCCTGTGCAATTATTCACAGCCTCACAAAATACTGCATAGTGTCCTCCTTTTTGGTGTTATGGATATGGTCACCCTGGCCTAGACAGCTTTTTGACTTCATCTACAGCGGCCATGTGAAGGGATCGATTGCTTCTGTCTGGCTCCCCTACTGACCAATCCTGTTTAACAATGAGGTTCAGACCGCCCAGCTCATTTGCATACAAGGACACAGAAATACAGAAATAAATAAATGAAGAAATACGTGTGGACACATAAATACAGGCATAAATAAATGAATAAATACAGAAATGTAGAAATAGATTTATTTAATGATGTCCTGTTTAGGTATAACTTATATTTATATATTCCTGTATTTATTTATACATTTATTTAAGCATTTATTTATTTATTCCTGTATTTATTTATACATTTATTCAAGCATTTATTTATTTATTCCTGTATTTATTTATTTATTTATTTATACATTTATTTAAGCATTTATTTATTTATTCCTGTATTTATTCCTGCATTTATTTATTTAATTATTTATAATTAAGTCATTTACGGTCCTCCATAGTCCTCTGGACCCTCACAGCTCTGAATCCACTCTGTAAAATACATTAATACAGTCAGTATGAGTTCACTGAAAGAAAGTTAACGGTGATAGGGACAACAGTTGATTACCACCGTTCATAGCTGTAGTCAGCTATCTCCGTTAGCTCTCGTTAGCTCTCGTTAGCTCTTGTTAGCTCGCGCCGTGTTAGGAGCACCTAACGTGACATAAACACTACAGTAGTAACGATTAACGGAGATCCAGCGCTACTAGGCTTACTAAGTTCACTGTAAGAAAGTTAACGGTGATAGGGACAAGTTGATTATGCAGCGTTCAGTCATAGACACGGAAGATAACAGCCAACACGGCTCTATATAGTGATGTGCTAACGCTAAGCTATCGTCAACACACAATGTTATTTACGGTCTTACAAACACATAATGGAGGTCCAGCACTACTGGTCGTACTATGTTCACTGTAATAAGGACATTAATTGATTACTCACCGTTCAGTCTCACAGAAACGCTGTAGCCAGCTATCTGGCCCGTTAGCTCCGGCTAGCTCCTTGTTAGTGAATCCTTCAGCTCTGAAGCTGCGCCGTCAGTCCCCTCCAATATAGCTCTGCTCAGGACTCTTTGCTTGGCATCTTCTGACTCACAGTGAAGCTTTGCACGCCTCATACATGTCCATGTTTAGATGCTCAGACGCGGAAGTGGAAACCATATCCGCCAGATTTGAAACCATATCTCTGTGACGTATTATTGTGATGATATAATTTTATTAAAAAATTGAAACGCCTGGTTTAACGCTTCGAAGCGGGCCCCGCCCCCAAAGGGTTAAAAAAGGACTGCCAATAATCATCTAATTTTGAACAGGACCAAAACATGTGAGTCAGGTTACAAGGAGTCTGCAAGCATCTACTACAGGCTTCATCCATTGACTCTGGATACATTTTAAAGAGTTTATGTTTGCTGTAATGTAGACGGTGGAGCACTTTAAACTGTATGAGACAGTCTAGCACAGCTAGAAGAAGAATTAACAGCCTCAAGAGCCTTTTTCCAGAAATCCTCAGAAAAGTTCGTTTGTAATTCAATTTCCCAATCAGCTTTAATCTTATTTACTGCAAACTCATTAGTTGTGAGCAGGAGGTCATAAAGGAAGGAAACCTGACCTTTGGTATAAAAATATGATTATTACAGATGGGTGTTGCTTTAGGAAGGGAAAACCATCCAAAGTGTCTTCTAATTTGCGACCATATTTTAAGTGTGTGTATTACCACAGTATTAGATGTGAATCTAGAGGGAGAAAGAGGGAGGATATCACACACTAGTGATGGGAGAGACGAAGAGGAGGAGTCAGCCTCCAATTGGCACCAGCTGTACTGGGGTGAGATAAACCAATGTGTCATTTTGTGAAGATTGGCCGCCCAATAGTAGCTGATAAAATTTGGTAGCCCAAGCCCGCCCACCGCCCAAATAAAAGAAGAAACAGCTTTGTAAATAGATTTAAAAAAGGACTTAGGAAGAAATATGGGGAGACACTGAAACAAATACAAATATCTGGGTAGTACGTTCATTTTGATAGTCTGTATCCTTCCTGCCAGAGACAGTGGCAGACAATTCCACCTCTAGTGTGCAATCTTAAGCAGCTCTGAATGAAAATCTACACTTTGGGATTTTTCCAAGAATTTGGTCCACCTCTGGTGTGCTTGTAGATCACTGAAATCTTCATCACTGTTACTCCTCTCAATGAATTTCTTAAGATTGGTGACCTGATCAAAGCACTTTGCATCATCAATTTCCACCCTTTTTCAACATCATTCCAGTCAGGTATCTCACTCATATCCATCCACATGAAAGTGGAGAACTCCTCCATGGGCGCCATCCATCTCTCCAAATAACCAAGACACGCACTGTACAGGCCCTGTACTTCAGCACTGAAATGGTCACACCTTTGACCAAATCCATCCTTTTGCTTTTGTGCCAGCATACCCTTGACTTTAAGAGGCATGAAGTTATTTGTCTTGCGTTCCTGAAGCATGGTGTGGACCTTGTCTAGAATTTTCTTGACTTCCACAACTGAATTGTTCTCCCTCTCCATCTCCTGAATGTGCGTCTGAAATATACACATGAGTGAATGCATTTGCCAGAGGTAAATCTCACTGAACTCATCTTCCAAAAACTTCTTGAGCAGCATGGGTGGTTTCTCCTGAGACAAAAATAAAGCTTTCAAAGCTGGATGCATCTGTAGCAATCTCTCGATTCCTGGGAATAATGAAGCCATCGTGTCTTGCTGTGAGAGAGGAGAGTTCTGTGCTCAACATCAGCAAACTCACAGTACTCCTTCAGACTCTCTGTGCGCACAGTGTAGATGTGGAAGTGTTGATACATTTTAAAGATGATGTTCTCAATGTCAACATCCGGTGTGTCTGCTCCATGGTGAACACAATTGTTCAGTATGTGTGCTGGACAGCCCACGCCAATTAGAGACTTGTTCTGCAAGGACTTTTTTAAGTTTGCAAAAACGTTCCTCCCTTCCTCAGGACGCCGGATTCCCCCAAAGTTTGTATTGCAGTTGTCACCTGTAAATGCAATACATTTCGAAAATATCCCTTTCTTTTCCAGTGTTTCTCTGATGTATTCTGTAATAGTGTCAGCTGATTCATTTGGGGTGCAGCCGTAACAGAAGTGTCTGTTTTACTCACAAAAAAGTCTGTCACTTTACTCGATGAGCTCTCTCCTCTTGCTGCAGTTTTGTGTTTTGCAGAGTGCAGATGAGCTTCCAAATCACTGCCACCTTTATTTGCCACTGACTCGTATGTGCCTGCTCTGCATGTCATGCACTCAGCTTCTGAAGCATCACGGCCCGAGGCGAAAACACTTTTTTTTTTTTTTGTTCGTCCGTGAACTTACATTTACGTTTGGGCATGGCTGCAGATGTCATGTGCTGTTGTAAACAATGCAACTAGTGGAGGTGGCACGGTGCTCAGTGTTGCCAGATTGGAAATGGCAAAGTATCGTACCAAAGGCTCAAAATGGTCGTATTTGGAGGATAATTATCGTGCATCTGGCAACACTGAGATCGGTCGACCGATGACAGTTCTCTCTACAGTCAGAGCTCGCGCAAGAAAGTTGTAATTACTTGAGTAATACACTAACATGAACTCAAAAGTGAACTCCAGCCATAATGACTCAGTCATTTGGAGTTTGATCAAGTTCTGGTAGACTTAACTACAGATCAAGGATCAGCTAAGTTTTCAAACACATCCACTGTCTATAAAATCAATTTAGATCAAATGAGTTAATACAACTCATGTGTATCAATTCCAATGAGTTGTATTAACTCATTTGATCTAAATTGATTTTATAGACAGTGGATGTGTTCGAAAACGTAGCTGATCCTTGATCTGTAGTTAAGACAGGTGTCTGTAAATGTAAATTTTTCTGTGTTTTTTCGCTTAGATTTTTCAAAAGTTACCGAGAAATATACAGTGTACTGTCCGATAACACCGTTATTGTAACCAGCAGACCGAAATTGTTGGTGTCACAAACTGTTGTGTCGTGATGTTTTTACCCTGGTAAAGAGCGTTAGTTGTGGGTTATTAATTGTTGTTATAAAGTTTTAACCATGACTAAAGTTACAACCATGACACGTAAGTAGCTCAGACCGCTGCGCCCTCAGCGGTGAAAAATAAATGTTGTTGCCTGTCGAAGAGCGACAACAGTTGTTACAGCTATGCGGTATATGAAAAATTCATACCGTATGGAAATTTGAAACCGGTATACTCATATATATATATACATATACTTTGACTTTACTCATCACGTTTTACAGTGTTGCTTGATCTACTTAATAAAATCGAAGCAACTTTTTGCATAAATTTATTCCATAGAATAAGTAATGCTGGTTTTGTATGAATTACTCAGTTTTGTACGTAACTAATTCTTCCTTTAAAGGTATATCTAACTTAATTTTTTAGGTAATTAAACAAATTTTTCAGATTAGTTACTTAACTTGTCAAGTAAAGTCAACTTGATTTTGTAAGTTAATTCACTGGCAAAATAGAGTTGACTTTACTTACAAAATGAAGTTGACTTGACAAATTAGGTTGACTTTACTTGGAAAAATTATTCGCTGCATACACAAAATTAAGTAATTCATACAATGAACAGCATTTATTCTATGTAATAAATCTATGCAAAAAGTTGCCTTGATTTTATTAAGTAGATCAAGCAGGACTTTTTTTCAGTGTAGTTAACCTCACATTTCTTTGCCCTTTTCAAGTTTTTTGCTGGAGTTCTGTCAGCAGCTGACTTTGTCTTCAGACTGTTTACATCTATCTCTGGTAGTCCAAGTGTTTGTACTTACATATCTTCATCCAGTGTGCTTTTGAAGACTTGAAGAAAATCACCTGGTAAGGATACACTGTCATAATTAGTAGCTGACCATTATACAAGAAACATTATAACATTGAGGTATTCTTTCAAATAACATTTGCCCAACTTGCTCTAATGTAATTAACCTAGCATTTGTATAGTATTTGATGCTGTATGCCCTAATGCTTTGAGACTCTTGTAGTTGAACTTGGAAAATGTTGCTCTATTTAACTATAAAATCTAAATATGGTTTGAGTGATTTCACTGTAGCATAAAAACAATCATCAAGACTTACAGTGAAGTGAGTTGAACTGTGAACCCACCAGCTGGGTGTGTATCATTAGGATTTAATATTTATATTATTGGCCTGTTTCTTGATCAATTCTGTTTTGGAATTGATTTAGTCATAGTTTCTTTGAAATAATCATCTGGAGTAGCAACACAATGTTGAACTGCAAAGTCATTCTATACACTCAACATCTCACTGGACACGAATCTTAAGTCTAAAATAAATAATATTCCTGACACAATCCTGAGTTCAGTTCATAACGAGAAAAAGCGTTAACAAGAAGACCCATTAGTCATAATTATGTTGTATTGCACGGTGGTTATTGATATCGCAGCTTAACAGAGGCAGAAAGTATGCCTCGGTTCAGGAGGTGCCCGTGAACCGGGGTCCGGACTTAACCGAGTCATTTTGACGCTAATTGAAAAGGATCTCCCGGTTAAATTTAGCCAATTTAGCCCGGAGATGGAGCTGGGGAAGCGGAGAGGGCAGATCTACAATTCGGCGGAGGTCAGGGGGTTTAATTATCATATTTCTCCCCAAAACGGCGCTCCAGAAGCGGTGATGTTTGTCAAAAAATCGTGTCAGTTTTCCCCATTAAAATCGTGCGTTTCAGCCCGGAGAAAGACTGAGGGAATCGGCCAAAGTATATCCGAGGATCAGCCTGGTTGTCCTGGATGAAGGACATGTTACGTCTAACGGTAGTTTAAGGCCACTTGCTAACATGCAAAGACTGAATCTAATAGAGATGGGCAAACAATACCGGAGCTCCGAAGCTTGTGTCGGTCTAATGAACGCCGTGCGTCGGCGCAAAGTGTCGGAGCTCGTATCAAATGACAACTGTCACGTGACCGGTGACGTCCGTGCTTCGAAGCGTTTCATTGGTTTGTTTGGTGCCAAAACGTTCAAGCTGTCAAACGCGTGTTTGACAGCTTGAACGTTTTGGCACCAAACTCTGCTTCATAAGATGCCTCAGTGTCAGTCAACAATGTGGGATTTGAGAGCGGAGATAGCGATAATTGTGAGTTTTGAGAGACGAGATAGCGATAATTGTGAGTTTTGAGAGAGGAGAATTGCGAGAGTTGTGAGTTTTGAGAGAGGAGATAGTGAGAGTTGTGAGTTTTGAGAGAGGAGATAGTGAGAGTTGTGAGTTTTGAGAGAGGAGATAGTGAGAGTTGTGAGTTTTGAGAGAGGAGGTAGTGAGAGTTGTGAGTTTTGAGAGAGGAGATAGTGAGAGTTGTGAGTTTTGAGAGAGGAGATAGTGAGAGTTGTGAGTTTTGAGAGAGGAGGTAGTGAGAGTTGTGAGTTTTGAGAGAGGAGATAGTGAGAGTTGTGAGTTTTGAGAGAGGAGATAGTGAGAGTTGTGAGTTTTGAGAGAGGAGGTAGTGAGAGTTGTGAGTTTTGAGAGAGGAGATAGTGAGAGTTGTGAGTTTTGAGAGAGGAGATAGTGAGAGTTGTGAGTTTTGAGAGAGGAGGTAGTGAGAGTTGTGAGTTTTGAGAGAGGAGATAGTGAGAGTTGTGAGTTTTGAGAGAGGAGATAGTGAGAGTTGTGAGTTTTGAGAGAGGAGATAGCGAGAGTTGTGAGTTATGGCGAGTATGGGAGGAAAACGGCGTTCCCCAGTGTGGGAGCATTTTGACCTGATAACACCGAATAAGGTAAGCTGTGATTGATATTGATAATCAACTTAGTATAACTTGACTACATATATATATCTACATATATTTACAGGTGCGTTGTTTGCTGTGCACGCAAGAGCTGTCCTACAACAGCAACACCTCATCCATGTTGAGACATCTTTGTGCAAAGCATGATGACAATCATGCTCGGCAAGTGAACAACACTGAGCCTGTCAACGCTGGATATCCTGACTGTAAGTATTCTTAAATGATAATAACTTATCTGATTATGTTGTTACAAAGTAAAAATGAGTTTCAATTATGTAGTAATAATGTTTATATACATTATCTCCTTTACAGTGTCCAGAAAACAAAGGTTGGATGAGGCCTTGCTGGACATGATGGTCAAGGATAGCCAGCCATGTTCAGTGGTAGAGGATGAGGGATTTCGAAAAATTTTAAACATCCTGGATCCAACCGACACAATCCCGGGTAGAAAGGCCCTCAAAGCCATGATGGATGCATGTTTCATAAAAACTAGAGAGAAGGCCATTGCTGAGGTTAGACAGGCCCCTGCAGTTAGTCTTACTGCAGATATGTGGACATCCATTTCCATGGATGCCTACTTTGCAGTTACAGGCCATTACGTGTCTGAAGCTTTGGAGCTAAACACCGTCCTTTTAGGGGTGCAAAAGTTTTCAGTGTCCCGCACAGCAGCTAATTTGGCTGATGCTACAAAAAGCATCATGGCAGAGTGGGCCATTACAGACAAGTTACTGCCATGATCACGGACGGGGCCCATAACATAGTAGCAAGTGTAAACCAGTTAGGGGTCAGGCACATTTATTGCTGGAGTGTGCCCAAATGCCTCATGGCATTGGTGCTAAATTAGCCAACAAGTTAAAGTTGAACCTGGCTGACAAATTCCACCAGTTGGAAAAAGTGACTGCCCTGTCTGTGGCCACATTGCTGGACCCTAGATTTAAAGAGGTTGGGTTCTGCAACCAGGGACATAGTCTAGCTGTGGTGGAAAGGCTGACTCCAGAGTGTGCTGGTGTTATCACCAGCGAGGCGCCAGCAGAAAGGAATCCTGTGGACCAGCACCAACAGCAGCTCAAGTCAACACCAGGACTACAACCTCCGGGCCAAACTGGACAGTCATGTGGAAGCACAAAACCAGGGGACCAATTCAACTGCCACCGCCACTGTGGAAGTGCAAAGGTAATGTATTGAGTAGATTGACTATGTACTTTTGAGATAAAACAATTGTGAATTTTGCAGTAATAATGTCCTTTTTTGTATCCCTAGGAATTTGAAAGAACCACACTTGGGAAGATCTGAGGACAAGAGCAGTAATTTATCCCCACCTTCTGAAATTGGCATCCAGATATCTGTGTATACCAGCATCATCTGTGCCATGTGAAAGGTTTTTTTCAAAGGCTGGGGAAATTGTCAGCCAGAAAAGGAGCCGCACAGTGGAGAAAATATTATTTCTAAATAAAAATCTGTGAAAAATACAATGTTGCACAAATCACTGCCACTTGCACCATGCCCATGTTCATAAGCACGTTCCACTGCCACTTCTATGACATCTTACCTCACTAAAATGACCTGAAAGGACAAATAATATTTATAATCTGTTTCTGAAGCAAGTTGAAGAAAGACAGAGGGATCTTCTCATGTTCAGGCAGCGATCATTTTGTGTTGATTCTGGCAGGACCCTGTGGACAAAGCGTGGTCGTGTTTACATGTTTCTGCCTCGTTCCAAGAGTCCAGCAATGTAATCTATCTGACGGATGTGCCAACTCATGACTAAGGGCTTCCAGGTCTCACAATCCTGCCAACATCTACGACTGCTGGACTTAGTCCTTAACCCATACAGCGTTTTACTAATCCAAGCTGAGGTTTCAGACTGATACACATGTGGTTCAATGATTGCTGTTCATGGTCATCACACAAGGTACTGAGCAAAGGTTCACGGTCTTATTCCAACAAAGATGACTAACGTTGACAACTCATATCATTGAAAGTGTTCTATAACATTCGTTCTGTGTGTTATTTATTAAACTTGGTCCTCCCACATTGAGGTCACATTCGTGCATTAATGGAGAAACTTTACCAGCGTTCACAAACCTTCTAGCAGCTCTTTACAATACTTTGTGTTAAAGTTGCTGTGAGGATCAGCTGCTGGAGGTGAGCCATGAGGGAGAGCTGTGATGTGGACAGAGCTGGACTTTGTCTAGAGACACAGGGTTTAAACACACAGACACTGTGTGCTTGATCACATCTGTAGGTCTTCAGTCTGGATCTGCTCTCAGGGACTCTGTAAGTGTCTGGTTCAAGAAGGAGTGCATGTGACCTTATGTGATTTGTAAACGTCCGATTTGTAAACCTATTCCCAAACGTCCGAAAAAGATAAGTCATTAGAGCATCTCTCAGAAGACTAGAGACGGGTCCGGTCTGCAGAAGGTCGGCCAGATCGATCGTACAAACATGAGGACGAGCCAAGGACATTCCATGACCGATCCACTTGCTACAATCTGATTGGTGGAAAGTGGCATGAAGGGAGGTTTATAATTCAGATTTAGGGATTCTGATTCTTTGGAGTTGTCCGGAGTAGACGGCTCACCGCTGGTTGCCTGAATCTGAAGCTGTCTTCCTCTTCATTCTGCCTGGAGACCACCTGCTCAGGTGAGCCATCAGTGACAGTCATGTCAAGTAAAGTCATCTGTGTGTTTATCACACCATTAATCTGCTTAAACAGCTGTTTAAACCACACAAACGTCTCACGGTGAACTGTTTAGAACTCATTTACCGGCTGGACATTGGTTTATTGACCGGCTCCCATGCGTCTGTTGTTTCCCTTCAGGCAGGTTCTCTTCATGAATCAATGAATGGTAAGACTGTGCCTCACTGTGGCTCAGTAGTTAGCATGTCCGTCCTTCAATCAGAGGATCGGTGGTGCGAGCCCCGGCTTCGCTAGTCCAGGTCGATGCAGGCCCGGGGTGGAATCGGGAGAGTTCCCGGTGGGCCGCTTCACTTCTGGGCCGGTCGAGAATTTTATTTGTTGACATTAGTCACGTTAGTCCATCTTCTCTTAAAGTGGGCTACACACGTTCCGCATTCTGACACCGCAGACAACTCTATTTGGGAGGGGAGAACTTCCTTGCATGGTACAACCGGTGTACCATGCGAGGAAGTTCTCCCCTCCCAAATAGAGTTGGTTCGGTCCGTAGCCCGTCTTTTCCAAAAGGTTTTCTCAGATAGGCTACGATAGCTGGGCCGGCCCGACCGCAACGATACGCGTCAGGGAGGATGGACGGAGGAAGAGGGCAGGAGGGGCTGAACAAGCCAGGTTGAAAAAAAGAAAGGCATTGGAGGAGGATGCTGCCAAATGTGCCAAGCTTACGGATTTATTTTCAAGAGGATAAACACAAGTGGGAACTGGTAAAGAGAGACAAAGGCCTAATGATTAGCAACGTAACTATTCGGCTAACGTTGTAGCCTTGATTCATATCGTTGTAGCGTTGTCAACCTATTCCCAAGCAAAATATTAAATTTAATTAAAATATTAGCCTTTTTATATCACCCAAAATATGGCAATCCATAGACTTTGCAAATGTTATGCAAATATTGATATATAATATTGATATTGATATTGAAGTATGCAGTAATATCACTGAAAATGATGAGCCCGACATTTGCAATGAGGAGGCCATGACTACAGGGACAGGTAGAGAGGATAACAGAGGAAACAATATGAATTAAAGTTATATATTGTAAGAAAGAGCAGTATATGACAGTACTTGATGAACCAATATGCATTGTTTGCTCAGAAGTGGGTGTAGTAAAGGAGTAAATCACCACTATATAATACTCATGCAGAAAAATGCGTTGGAATGCTAAAGAAAAACTTGGAGGCGTTCATGTTAATGTGCACAGAGAAGGAAATCCTCATGTCTATAAGCAACGACACAGTTATAGATACAGTGGCTGAAACCAGTGCACTGCTTAGGTTACTGATGCTGTAGATGCTGTTGGTGCTGTTCACAAGGTAACTGTATACTGTACTGTGAGTTGAACTGTAAACATGAGTTCAATATGCCTCTTTGTTGAAGAGTGGGATACGTTTCAAATGTTTTATTTATTTATTTCTGCTTTTATTAATTTATCAACCTATCCTTGTGGAATAGTGGAATATTTTTTGTTAACTTCTCATCTTAAGTGGATTATTATTGTTGTATTTAACCTTTACATTATTTGTTGGACCATGGTATTAATTAAAAAAAAACTACAGGATAGTAAGAACTGAACTGTTGCTTCATTTATCCAATTTACACTACCATGGAAAAGTGGGCCGGTCTTGAGCCTGAAATTCCCGGGCTGAAAAGTGGCCCCACTCCGGCCCTGGGTCGATGTATCCTTGAGACACTTAACCCTGAACGCTCCCCGTTGCTGTGTCTGTGTTGTATAGAATAAAAAGTAAATGGCTTTGGATAAAAGCGTTAGCTAAATGTAATGAAGAAGTATAAACACTGTGGATTTCTTCCCATGACTTCTTCAACTATTTGGTTGAAAATGTTCTAGTGGACCCAGAGAACTCAGAGACTCTGCAGCTCTTCACTGTTTAACACAATATTGTGGATAATGCTAAATTATTATTAATAATGTTAATAGTGGTCATGTTTGAGCGATAATGTTAATAATGTTAATGTGCTTGTGATAATGATAATAATATGAATATATTAGTATTAATGTTAACCTCTTTAGGCCCAAGCCACCCAGAGCCTCTTTTTCGCCAAAAAAACAACTCGTTTTTAAAAACGGAAACTTAATTATCTCTGCAACAACAGGGTTGTTTTGTTGTGATTTGTTGTGGGGTTGTTGTTAAGGTCCTGAACCAAACAGTTTGAAAAACTCAAGGACCGCTCCAGGAGGCATTTTTGGGGAATCTTGCTCATATCATCCTGGATGTTCATAGTTATGATCAAAATATGATATAAAAGTGATTATTTTCTAAATAAGAACAAAATTCGCAACAAAATTCTGAAGAAAATCATATAAAATAACACAAGTATTAGAACTCATTTGGGGTTCATACAACTACTTGAACACGGGGGGAAAGAGGTACAGAAGGCTTTTATTAGTAATAATGATGAATTTTTCAATAAACAAACATGTTGAAGGTGTCACTTTTTTTGTCAATTTGTCTTTTGAGCTTTGTTACTGGAGCTCATATGGCTTATGACAGAGATACACTCCTCAACATCAGAGAAGGAGCTCGGTGTTTGGATTAAGTTCAGCGGACATTGAGACGATCACAACATCTTCCGACCACTCGGCCAGACCGTCTGGACTAAACACCACCGAGGGCGGTGGGACCGTCCCGAGAAGAGAGGGACGAGAGCTGGGATCAGAGCATAGTCCAACAAAATGCTTGTTTGTTTACATCATCAATAACCAATGATTAACCTTCTATGTATCACCAGGCCTTGGCATGTAGTTGACGGGTAAGGGATTGGACATTCCTGTACTCAGAGACGTTTGGAGGGTTTTTCCTGCAGGTTCTTTACATTCTGAAGACATTGAGGTGTACGACTGTGATGCCTTGCAAGATTTTGTGCAAAGAAGTTTGAGATAATAAATTAAGGGAGTAGTAGGGTCATTTTCATATACGTCCATTACATCAGACTTCTTCATCATGTAACGCTCCAAAGGGACGAGAAGAGGAAGACTCTTCGTTTGCGTCTGTGATGCTCAAACAGTCAAGGTTGATGGACAATGTGTCCCTGATGTTGAATTGTTAATGTTAAGATGTTAAGATGTTATCTTCCCTGAGAATTGTTTTGTAGCTGCAGTTCAATGTCTGACACACATCTAATAGACCCAAAGGGGAATGAGAAGCCACCATTTAGGAACCACTGCTAAAGTCAGACGGGTGTCAGAACATGTGAGAGCTACTTGTTTGAGGATCCATTACTTATCTTCTTCTGTTTGTCCTCGGACTCACAGCACGAGCAGAAAGAAAGAAAGACAGGAGCCAACATCAGGCAGTGGAACCTGGTTCTGGTTCTGGTGCCGGTGGCCATGGACCACATGTTGGTGCTCTTGGTGTTGCTCTGGAGCTCAGGTAGGTCTGGGACAGACGTGTTCACGGAAACGTGGACAACTGCTTACAGCTGAATCCTCATGCGTAATTTAATGAACCTCAATTCAGCATTCAAATAATTTATTAAAACTACTTTCTATTTTCCTTACGTTTATATTCACTAACAAGAACCATCAACGGAGATGCTATTGAATTAAATCAATATAAAACCAATGAAATAAACTGGTAGAATGGATTGGTGGGATCTCAGATGTTCTGTAGAAACATGCTTTGAGTTATTTGGACGTTCTGAAGTAGCGTGCACAGAAAGAGCAATCATGAGTTCAGGCCTGGAAGATATTTATAGACTATAACGGGAAGAGGAGGGTTTGAACTGTTGTCCTGCTCCTTAATGTCAGTTAAAATGATCTGAGATCTAAAGTGCCCTACAAACTATAAACTGCAGCAGGCGTCTCCTTGATCCACTGTGGCTTGGATTTGACCTCATTTGCATGATGGTTTGCGTAAAAGCATTCGCCAAACACAAAATGTAAATTCCAAATGTAGCTCGTTACAGATTTAAATTAAATAAATTCTTCCAAACCCTAAAACCTGAACCCCTGAAAGATTTAAAATCTGTGTTCCTCGTGGCCTGATGGCATTCTGTCCAGAACTCTGTTCATATCATTATTTTGCCGTAACGTATGTTGATGTTTATTGTTATTGTTTTTCTGACTCAGGTCTCCAGGCCGCCGTGACCCACAAAGGTATATATGTTTATAATGTATATAAATACACATGTATTTCCCATGTGTATTTTTATTAAAGCAATTTCAAAAAACTAAATAATGTATGAAGTTTGGCAGAATTCCATATCTGCATTGATTAATCCATCTATGTCACAGCTGAGTCTGAAGCTAGTGGTTTGGAAAGGACTTTTTTTAATAGGCTCCCGATGACCCATCCTCATCTGTGACCGTTTGAAACTGTAGTGTATGTTATACCTTTCCTGATTTATTCATTCTCACCAGAGTCCTTTTGAAATGTCCCCTAACAAACCCATGATTGATCAGCAGGGCCTCCTTGGGGGCCGTTAAGTGCGTTCTCTCTTATGATCCACCGAGTCTCAATGGGTGCAACCACCCAGATCTGACTCTTGGTTCTCCTCATAGGAGCTCTCGTCCTCGAGAAGAGGACTCTTTGTCTGACCACTTTGGACGGTCCCTAAGATGTGGATCTCCCTGGAATATGAGTTTCCTTCCTGTAACGTCTCCTCCAAGGCATGGACCTGATGTCCATGGAGGATCAGATGCTGTGGTGCCTCGTTATCCCGGGACGAGTCCACAGTGTGCGATGTGTTGATCATTAGTTTGTAGCCCAATCAGATCCAATAGCAGGTTGTGTCCGTGTTCCTTACCCTCCTTGGCTGCTGCGATCATTCTCACTTTGGTCTTTTACTGACGACTCTCTGCTTTCTGTTCAGAACCTGTCAGGTTGGTGGGAGCAGACAGTCGCTGTGCTGGAACCCTGGAGGTGAAGGAGGGGGACTGGAGACCAGTACATTACTCTGACTGGACCCTGAAGGAAGCAGCTGTGGTCTGTAGAGCGCTGGACTGTGGCGCTGCTCTCTCTCTGGGACAGAGAAAGGAGTCCTCAAAGAGACCTGCATGGGTGATAACAACGGGATGTGTTGACTCTGGATCCAGTCTGGAGACCTGTGTTAATTCATATTCCTCTTCCAATTTCCAGGAGATCACCTGCTCAGGTAAATCTTTTGATAAAGAGACGAGCTGTGACCCTGAAATACGCCTCTCCTTTGAGTGAAGAGCTGTGTAACTTGTTGCAACTTTTACTGAACATTTAATGATCTTCATTGACTTAACCATTTCATAAAGTTTACCCAGGCACTGATTTGGAGAATTTGATAAAATAATAATCTCTCTCTCTCTCTCTCTCTCTCTCTCTCTCTCTCTCTCTCTCTCTCTCTCTCTCTCTCTCTCTCTCTCTCTCTCTCTCCAGACTCTGTCAGGCTGGTGGATGGGACCAGTCTGTGTTCAGGTAGACTGGAGGTGAAGTCTAACCAGTCTACCCAGTCTACCCAGCGGTGGTCCTCAGTGTGTGAAGAGGACTTTGACCAGCAGGATGCAGAGGTGGTCTGTAGGGAGCTTGGCTGTGGCGCTCCTTCAGTCCTCCAGGGGGCGCTCTATGGAGAAGTGGAGGCTCCAATGTGGACCAAAGAGTTCCAGTGTGGAGGCCATGAGTCTGCTCTCCTGGACTGTAGAAGCTCAGGCTCAGAGAGAAACACCTGCTCACCTGGCAAAGCTGTTGGACTCACCTGCTCAGGTAGAAGAGGAGCTGCAGCTTTGATCTGCTTCATCTCTGTTCTCCTGGAACTCACTTTGTTCTTTACTGACGACTGTCTGCTTTCTGTTCAGAACCTGTCAGGTTGGTGGGAGGAGCCAGTCGCTGTGCAGGAACACTGGAGATGAAACATCAAGGAGACTGGAGAGCATTCTTTGTCCATTTCTTGAGTCTGAAGAAAGTTGATGATGTCTGTCGAGAGCTGGACTGTGGCTCTGCTGTTTCTTTAGCAGTGAGAAAAGAGTCCTCGTTCAGATCTGCATTGTGGTTGAGATCTTATTGTGATTACTCTGGATCTAGTCTGAGGATGTGTGTTCAACAATATAACTCTTCCCGTGTCCTGGACATCACCTGCTCAGGTAAGTCATTGATATCTTCTCTGACAGTATTGTTTACATTGTGTTTCTTCCTCAGTCAGTGGTTTCTATTGGACTGAACTGTAAAGTTATCCAGGACAATGACATCCTAAAAGTTAAAGAAGTGGTGTTATTGTTGTAAGCTCAGAGCGTAGAACTCTTTAAACTTGATGTCTAGTTGTGTTTAGGGCGTTACACTGTGGATGAAGTGCTCCTTCTCTAACACACAGCTCCACATCAGGGCTGTGCTGGCCACAGAGATGCCACATGGAGACAACTAGAACGGGGACAGGTCCGTTTGTGATTCCTCTTCATGTTTCTGAAGCCAGTTGAAGAAAGACTGAGGGATCTTCTCATGTTCAGGCAGCGACCATTTTGTGTTGATTCTGGCAGGACCCTGTGGACAAAGCGTGCCGTGTTCAATGAGCACCAGGGTCCCTGTAGAAAACCTCTCTTTTTACTGCAGCAGGGCCTGGCAGTCTGCCTCGCTCAGTCCTGGTTCTGGTTCTCCCGTGTCTCCTTCCCTTCAAACGCTCTGGGCCTCCAGCAGCATGGTGTCGGAGTTGGCTCGCATGGGTGTAAAAAGGAAATGCCAATTGTTGTGGGTTGAACTGAACCACATCCACCGCCCTTCATTGTTCTAGATAAAACCTTGGAACATGAAAAGGTTCTCAGTGTAAACCCCTGGGTGGTTCTTGTTAACACACTTAGAAGGTGGAAAGGTTCTGGATGGGAGGGTTCTATGGAACCTTTTACAGGTTCTGGGTGGAATCTGGGTCTTTCAGAGGCCGTTTAGGCCGGTTAGGGGCGGATCACACAGAGACGTCTCTAAACAGGTGCAGAAGCTTCAAAAGCGCCCCCATGGAAAAGCGGTACGACCCTGCCCGTTTGGAATTCTCTCTGCCTCGGTATCCGCCATAGTTGTCTGTCCCCGAGATTCCTGCTTTCTCTCCTGAAGGAAAGTATTTTCCTGTGCGTGTTCTGCCTGAATAAAGCTCTGCTCTCCACTTATTATTCCTTCTCCGTCGTATTGCATCTGGGTCCTTTTCACCCCCCTACGCTCCTTAGTGAGGAGTGAGCCGGCCATCAGTGGCAGATGAAACAGGTAATAAAAGACCGGATCCTCGAGACGCCCTTGAGCATGCAGCCATAACTGGCTGGCCAAAATATGATGCAGTTTGCTGAAAGAGACTAAGAGATTGGCCTCATAATTATTATTTAAATTCTGATTAGTAAGTCTATTTTGTACAATGCTTCCAATTGCATAAAATTCTCGACATGCTTTATTGTTTCAGTGCATTCACTGAGAGATCGAAGTTACTGAGGCTCTGATTTTGAGTCCCAGGTAAACTATAAGGTGTGATCTCGATGGGTGTTTCCTCATTTAAATGAAAATGTGGCTGACTAAGATCTGTGATTCTTGTGAAAGATCAAGATATTCAGGGCCCAGTTCTGACAGTCCTGTTCCTCGAGGTCCATTTGCTGCTGTAGTGGCAGCAACTCCAGGTCATCAGCATAGAGCAGGAACTTCCTCATTGTTAAGGTTGTCCAGCAGGACTGTTTATCATTTATGTAGATGGTGAATAGAGTTGGAGACATGCTGTGACCCTGAGAGACGCCTCTCCCTTGAGTGAAGAGCTCTGTGCACTTGTTGCAACTTTTACTGAACATTTAATGATCTTCATTGACTTAACCATTTCCTCTCTCTCCAGACTCTGTCAGGCTGCTGAATGGGAAGAGTCTGTGTTCAGGTAGACTGGAGGTGAGGTCTAACCAGTCTACCCAGTCTACCCAGCGGTGGTCCTCAGTGTGTGAAGAGGACTTTGACCAGCAGGATGCAGAGGTGGTCTGTAGGGAGCTTGGCTGTGGCACTCCTTCAGTCCTCCAGGGGGCGCTCTATGGAGAAGTGGAGGCTCCAATGTGGACCAAAGAGTTCCAGTGTGGAGGCCATGAGTCTGCTCTCCTGGACTGTAGAAGCTCAGGCTCAGAGAGAAACACCTGCTCACCTGGCAAAGCTGTTGGACTCACCTGCTCAGGTAGAAGAGGAGCTGCAGCTTTGATCTGCTTCATCTCTGTTCTCCTGGAACTCACTTTGTTCTTTACTGACGACTCTCTGCTTTCTGTTCAGAACCTGTCAGGTTGGTGGGAGGAGCCAGTCGCTGTGCAGGAACACTGGAGGTCAAACTGGGAGACTGGAGACCAGTAGAAGCCTCTGACTGGACCCTGAAGGCAGCAGCTGTAGTCTGTAGAGATCTGGACTGTGGCTCTGCTGTTTCTACGAGAGAGAGAATGGAGTCCTCAGAGAGATCTGTGTGGAGGATCAGACCTGATTGTGTTGACTCTGGATCTAGTCTCAGGAACTGTGTTGAACTATGTTCCTCTTCCAGTTTCCTGGACATCACCTGCTCAGGTAAGTTCTTCCTTTGACATCATCTCTGACAGTAATGTTTTCAGTGTCAGAGAAGCTTCCATGTGATCAGAGGAGTGATTCTGTTGCTGTTGTGTCCCTCCAGGCCACCAGGGGGCAGAGGTCCAGAAGACACAGGGAAACTGAAGAGTGATAATCTCGCTGTTCAGAGAGGAAGAAGCTGCTTCACTGAGAAAAATATGCTCTACTGGAGATTAATGTTTAAATGTACAATCTAAGACCCTCCTGGAGACACTGAGGCAAAATAACAATCATTTGTGTCTTCATGTATTTTCATTTTAATGTTGGTCATCGCTGAGTCTTGTACTTAATTACGTATTTAATCTGTTTCTCTTCCTTATTTGCAATAAAAAGCTTTAAAGAAATGACTTTGTTTATTGAGAACCACTTTGATTTTGAGTTGCATCATAGATGAAGAAAAAACATGATGATTAATGTATATTTGTGAAAACATTACTCAAAGTTACTGCAAGGAACTTTTATTTAGTGATGTTCTGGCGCCCCCGGTGGTCTCTTAGAAAACTTGGTGCATAAGCACAAACAACAGTCAGAGCCTTAAGCCTAGTTCATGCTTCTCCGTCAGGTCGACGGCGCACCTACGCTGTCGACCTGACGCAGTCGTTGAGCATTCATAGTTCTGCGTCGAGGGTCTGCGTTGCTCTGCAATTAACCGCCATGCCGCCAGGGGGGTGTGGCTGTGTGGTTCAGGGGTTATAGCTGAATCCTTGCTTTTTCTTCCGGTCACAGTAAACAATGGCGACCAGGTTGAAGCGGCTGTGTATGGAGTTGGAGCTCACCAATATTGAAGAGCAAATGCTTATATTGCAAGAGTTGAAGCGCAGGAGACAGAGAAGACGTTTGCGGAGGTGGTCTGTACGACCACTAAACCAATCGAGGCTGGAAACGGGTGAATTTACAACACTGGTTCACCCTCTGAGGGACCTGGATGAACAGATGCACTTTCGATACTTTCGAATGTCAGCGGGCCGATTTGACGAGCTTCTTCGCCGCATACAGCCGTTAATAACGCCGTTAATAACGCACCAGACAACGCACAGCATGCCTGTTGATGTCGCCCAGAGACTGGCGGTGACGCTGAGAATTTTAGCCTCGGGTGGGAGCCAGCAAGCAGTGGCGGCTAGCTACAAACTGGCGTCGAGATGGTGTCCCGAGGCACACTCAATTAGTGATAATAAACTGTAAATGAGTTATGCATGGTGTTGAAAATAAATATCAAACAACTTTTTGAATACAAACTTGTGTGCTTTATTCTTATGTATAAGTGCACTCAAACAATACAACACACACACTTGAGTATCAACTATTTACAAAAAAAAAACTATATACAAAGTTCAAAGCTGCGGGTCTATCATTGTCCATGTTCATGTATGAGCCCGTAGACTTTAAACATCAGAGCAGGTCTCTGGTCATCTGGCACCCTCCGAAGCAAGTCGCCCACAGTTTGTCCGAACCTGAAGCACTCATCCTCCTCATGCAGTAGCTTCTGATGCAACTCCATCCTCCGTCTCGCTCTCTGATGAACCGCACGACGTCTGTTTTTAATGAAAGAGTGGATGCTTGATTAGTCTGTGTTTGTTTACAACCAGTAGTCAGCATTACATGTTGTTAATGTTTAACGTTACACATAAGCACACACATAACCGATGATGTAGCATTAAAAACAGAAAACACATACCGTTGCCTCGTAGTTGGAATCCGTTTCTCGGTGTTTCACATGTGGTGCCAGCCAGGACATGAAGTGGTAAAATGCAGGCACTTTTTGGCCGCCTGGGTCGCCACTTTTTGTAGCGAGTTTCTTTCGCAGACGGACATATTTGTCCCGGAGGTTCTTCCACCTTTTCGTGCACTCCACGGCCTCCAGCCCCGTGTTTCGCGCGATTTCTCGCCATGAATTTAATGTCCTTTGGTTGTCCTTGTAGTTGCTTGAAGAAAAGTTATACAAGTGGTCGTATTTCCTCACTTCCTCACTTCCTCGATGATTCGTTCTTCTGTTTGGTCCATTGTTAACCGGTCTACAAGAACTTTAAAAATGGCGGTGTAGGAAGACAAACCGAAAAGAGCAACCGCCGGAAATTACGTTCTGAGCGGACCAATCACAGCGTTGCGGTCCGCGTCTACGCGACGCGTAGTTAGGATTTTTTGGAGGTGCGCGTCAGGCTACAGCGTAGGGGTCTGCGTCGACGCAGACGGAGAAGCATGAATTAAGCATGAATTAGGCTTTACTCCCCTCAACCCTCTGGTTCTCCGGGGGAAACTCCAACACGGCGGCGCTCAGCCGTGGACTCGTGAGTTTCAAAAGAAATCAAAAAGATGAATCATATATCAATAGTTGAAGGTTTTGTCAAAATGTTTAAGTTTAAATGGTGTCTGAAGCTGGATTTGAAGATGTTCTCCATAGAAATCATAAAAACCTTAAAAATGCAAAACGCTTAAAAGTTAGAAACATGAAAAGTCACAGCACCCTTCTCCTGAAAGAGCTGAACATTTTGATAGCTGAAAGGTTTCAGTAGCTGAAAGTATGCAGGAGCGGATAGATGACAAAAAATGTACGGAAAAAATAGAATAAAAATAAGTATAAAGAACAATAGTTCTTAGAAAACATTGTAAAGTCAAAACCGTGTCTGTAAATAAAAGTATAAAGAACTTTAGGCTTTTAAAGTTGAAGACGTTTAAGAGGATTTGAAGATTTTCTAAAAGTTTGAATCAGGGGTCACTAACAGGACGCCGTTGACCTGGACCCTGGACCGAAAACCAATTATTACCGAATTAATAACTGTTGATGGATCACTTCTATTTGACCGGCGAAGCTTTTCCTGCCTTTGCGGCTCTCGGTCCAGGAAACACACCGGCCAATCAAAGCCTCTCACGTGATCCTACTCGACCAATCACATGTGGCTCAGTGGTTAGCATGCCTGTCTTTGAATCAGAGGATCGGTGGTTCAAGCCCCAGCTCCGCTAGTCCACGACGATGTGTCCTTGAGCAAGACTCTTAACCCCAAACTGCTCCCAGAAATGTATTCTGTTAAGCCCCGCCCTCGAGATGTTCACACACAGAGCGACAGGAGACCCGGTAGTTGGAAAAAGTACGTGAGTCAGAGAAGTTATTTCATTTGGCGCTCCACAAAGATAAATGTGGACTTAACCAGAGCCTTTAACCAAGAATGGACAGACTGTTATATGTTTATTATTCACACAGCCAGTTAAGAAGCAGCATGTCTCATGTTCAGAGATATTTAAAGCAGCATGTCTCATGTTCAGAGATATTTAAAGCAGCATGTCTCATGTTCAGAGATATTTAAAGCAGCATGTCTCATGTTCAGAGATATTTAAAGCAGCATGTCTCATGTTCAGAGATATTAAAAGCAGCATGTCTCATGTTCAGAGATATTTAAAGCAGCATGTCTCATGTTCAGAGATATTTAAAGCAGCATGTCTCATGTTCAGAGATATTTAAAGCAGCATGTCTCATGTTCAGAGATATTTAAAGCATGTCTCATGTTCAGAGATATTTAAAGCAGCATGCCTCATGTTCAGAGATATTTAAAGCAGCATGTCTCATGTTCAGAGATATTTAAAGCAGCATGTCTCATGTTCAGAGATATTTAAAGCATGTCTCATGTTCAGAGATATTTAAAGCAGTATGTCTCATGTTCAGAGATATTTAAAGCATGTCTCATGTTCAGAGATATTAAAAGCAGCATGTCTCATGTTCAGAGATATTTAAAGCATGTCTCATGTTCAGAGATATTTAAAGCAGTATGTCTCATGTTCAGAGATATTTAAAGCAGCATGTCTCATGTTCAGAGATATTTAAAGCAGCATGTCTCATGTTCAGAGATATTTAAAGCAGCATGTCTCATGTTCAGAGATATTTAAAGCAGCATGTCTCATGTTCAGAGATATTTAAAGCAGCATGTCTCATGTTCAGAGATATTTAAAGCAGCATGTCTCATGTTCAGAGATATTTAAAGCATGTCTCATGTTCAGAGATATTTAAAGCAGTATGTCTCATGTTCAGAGATATTTAAAGCAGCATGTCTCATGTTCAGAGATATTTAAAGCAGCATGTCTCATGCTCAGAGATATTTAAAGCAGCATGTCTCATGTTCAGAGATATTTAAAGCAGTATGTCTCATGTTCAGAGATATTTAAAGCAGTATGTCTCATGTTCAGAGATATTTAAAGCAGCATGTCTCATGTTCAGAGATATTTAAAGCAGCATGTCTCATGCTCAGAGATATTTAAAGCAGCATGTCTCATGCTCAGAGATATTTAAAGCAGCATGTCTCATGTTCAGAGATATTTAAAGCAGCATGTCTCATGTTCAGAGATATTTAAAGCAGCATGTCTCATGTTCAGAGATATTTAAAGCAGCATGTCTCATGTTCAGAGATATTAAAAGCAGCATGTCTCATGTTCAGAGATATTTAAAACAGTATGTCTCATGCTCAGAGATATTTAAAGCAGCATGTCTCATGTTCAGAGATATTTAAAGCAGCATGTCTCATGTTCAGAGATATTTAAAGCAGCGATGTGAAGCGCCACCACGAGACAAAGCACACATCTTTACAGCAAACGGACCGACTCACATCCAAAAGTAAAACACAGAAAATAAACCTAAGAGCCCAATATGATCAGAACCCTAACACATGAATTAATAACCAGTAAAGTGGTTTAATAACCAGGTCAAGTGGTTTAATAACCAGATCCTGTTTCTTAAAGTGTCTGAGCGGCCTAAAGTTCAGGGACAACAACAACAGTCGTCAGCATGTATGAAGAGCTTTTAATCAGCAGCATATATACTATACATACATATATATATATATATATCACATGACGCAACAGTCTGGAGGGAACGTGAAGTCCTCCCTGAAGCTCCTCCTCCGTTTAAAAGCAGGTTCTCAGCAGGTTTGAGGACTTTGAACAGAATGAAGTAAATAACAGACGTTTTGTAACAGCTGAGAGGAGTTCTGCTCAGGTTCTGCTCAGGTTCTGCTGCTGGTCCACTTCAGGCCTCAGTTAGGAACTCTAAACAGGTTTTAGACTCTCAGCAAACTCATCCATAACATGTGTAAAATCCTTGAGAAACATAAAAGCAGCTCTCCAGCAGCATGAAATCCCTTCTGGTCACGAACAGATCAAACTAAACTCCTCACACTTTCATGAAATCAAACCTCATTCTTTATGCATTTACATTATTGTAATTATATTTCTTTATAGAGGTTTTATTAGAGAAACAGTTATTCAATATAAACACACTGAATGGCTGTTAAAGATCTGTAACTACTTCCTGTTAGAGATCTGTAACTACTTCCTGTTTGTTCCACAATGCGCTGCAGCTTCTTCAAAGTTGAGTTATTCATCTCTCACTTTATTAAACTGTAAACAGTTATGAGGTTCTGGAAGTTATTGAACGTTAAATTAAAAGGAATAGTTAAACATTTTAGAAAACATGTTCTCAGGGTCTAAAAGGCAGTGAAACCTCCTCCTACATTTACTACACTTTTTTGTGTATTGTATGAGATTTTTTAAGTTGAAGCGCTCAGAAAATAAAAAGGCGCTCTGTGGATGCATGGAGGGGGGCGCTAGCTAGCGAGCTAGAAGGGGGGCACTAGCAAGCTAGCAAGGGGCGCTAGCTAGCGAGCTAGAAGGGGGCACTAGCAAGGGGCGCTAGCTAGCGAGCTAGAAGGGGGCACTAGCAAGGGGCGCTAGCTAGCGAGCTAGAAGGGGGCACTAGCAAGCTAGCAAGGGGCGCTAGCTAGCGAGCTAGAAGGGGGCACTAGCAAGGGGCGCTAGCTAGCGAGCTAGAAGGGGGCACTAGCAAGCTGTAACACAGCTGGTGAAAACATGAATTATTAGGATTATTAATAAGATCCACCTTAAGGCTGCACACGTGAATATTTAGTCAATATGAACTCTTGTGCAGTAACTGTACATCAACGTGTACTTTCACTGTGGAGGTGGCGAGAGTACTACACAGTACTTCATCTCGTATGTTCTCACACGTCAGTCAGCTGTTCTAAAAAGGTCAAAGTCTCCGGAGGGTCGTTTCCTCTTCACCCTTTCTCCTCCTCTTCCTCCCCCTCCTCCTCTTCATCGCCCCCGCGGCTGAACTGCCGTCTGCTGAGCCTCTCCGGGTCGTGTGACGCCATGTCGCTGAAGTCACGGAAGATGTCCTGAAAGGTCTGGTCGTCTCCTGAGGAAACAAACCGACAGTTAGAAGACCAAATATACGAAAACTCACGTTCAGAGAGGAGTTGCTGGTTATTGAGAACTTTATATATTACAAAAGTACAAAGCACACAGACATAAAACATTAATAAATACATGGCGACATGCTGTACTTTCATGGAAATGTTTACGTCACGTTAACAGGTTACGCTGCGCATGTGCGACTCGACGATTCTTGGCGTTTTGCTAAAAGCCTCCGCTGTTGTCTCTCAAACAGAAAACAGATCTTAGCTCAACATTGAGCATTAATTGAGAGCAGTATCAAATCTACAACCCCGTTTATGAAGATGTGTAGAGGAAAGCAGCGCACTGCTCACTAATACTAACACAACCTGATGCTCACACATCTCACTCATTCTGTTTCACAGGTTGAACGTTATTGTTATTATCTTGAAAATATATTCAGTGCAAAACAGGTTATTTCAGACACAATAGGTACTTTTTTTTGCCAAATATTAGTTATGTTTTGCACAGATAGAACTTTATTTGCATTGTTCTAACAAAGTGATTGCACATGTTATTACTTTTTGTCTGATGGAGCGATCTGGTTTACTTGAAAGGGATTTACATTTTCTTTGTTCTATTATTTGAAAAAGCACGGATGGAGGAGTCACAACAAGTTGGACCATTTTCTTACAACTTGGTGGGGCGGTGGGGCGCGAACATGTTTCTTCCTCCAAAGTGGGGCGTGACAGAAAAAGTTTGAGAACCCCTGCTTTAACGTGAGACGCATTTTTAACGTTATTGGAGGGAAAAAAGTAGATAACTAATTATTTTATATTTATTGAGATTGTATTAACGCGTTGTCAAATAAAAACCTCCTACTTCCTGTTTAGAATATTTTAGACTGCTTTAAGACCTCTGAGGCCTTTAAGAGGTTCTAAGGACCTGCAGGACCCTGAGAGAGAGAGAGAGAGAGAGAGAGAGAGAGAGAGAGTCACTCACCCATCGCTCCAAAGACTCCGTCTGAGTCCCTCATCTCTTCATTCATCCGGGCCATGCGCAGCCTGGAACATACAAACCATTTAAAATCACTTTTATACCATATCTTGATCATAACTGTGAACATCCAGCATGATATGAGCCAGATTCCACAAAAAAGCCTCCTGGAGCGGTCCCAGAGTTTTTCAAACTGTTTGGTTCAGGGCCTTAACAACAGCCCACATACTAATAACACACCTTTATGGAAAGATTAGGACCTAAAGAATCAGAATCTATCACAAAATCCCAACACAACAAAGCCTTGGCCTGTTAGGAAGGAGCTTCAGTCAAGAAACTGTGTCGACTTATTTTATGCCAAAACATTGTCTGATTCAGGCATGCTGGGTATTAACATGTGCCGCGGTCTACAGGAAACCACCGATGTCAGGAGGTCTCAACTGGCTGCGGAGTGAGACCTCCGTCTTCACTCACGTCTCTGGGGAAAGCCGCCGGGTACGAGACAAAGCTTGCGTCTCCGAGCCGCTTCTCCTTTGTGCTAAGCTAGGCTAACCGCCTCCTGTCACTCACAGTGTGACGATGTCGGCGTGGGCGGTTTCCACGGCGATGGCCAACGGGTCCTGGCCTCTTTCGTCCGCAGCGTACTGATTGGCTCCCCTCTTCAGCAGCAGACACACCTGTCTGCACACAGGGAAGGGGCGGGGCTTATTGACCACGGGGTCAGCGTGTGTGTGTGTGTGTGTATACATGTGGTACCCAGTGTACCCAGTGTTCCCAGTGTACCCAGTGTACCCAGTGTGTCCAGTGTACCCAGTGTGTCCAGTGTACCCAGTGTTCCCAGTGTACCCAGTGTGTCCAGTGTACCCAGTGTACCCAGTGTACCCAGTGTACCCAGTGTTCCCAGTGTACCCAGTGTTCCCAGTGTACCCAGTGTTCCCAGTGTACCCAGTGTTCCCAGTGTACCCAGTGTACCCAGTGTTCCCAGTGTACCCAGTGTTCCCAGTGTTCCCAGTGTACCCAGTGTTCCCAGTGTTCCCAGTGTACCCAGTGTGTCCAGCAGTAGCAGCAGCATGCAGGGCTCCTCTTCCTCTCAGGTCTCGGTGGTTGACTTTGGCTCCGTTCAGCAGCAGGAACTCACAGGCCGACAGCGACCCCTACAGGCCAGAGAGAGCACAAGCACTCAGAGCCAGAGCAGCAACAACAACAACAACAATTTTCCCGAAAAACACAGAAAACGGCGAGAAATTGTCCCATTGACTTGAATGGGTTTCGCGTGAAGAGAGCTACATAAACACTCATCTTTGTTCCCGCAGTGACTCGCCATACTTTAACGTAGAGAAATGAGTTAAAGTTTAAAACGTTGACAGAAGTCTGGAGTGTATTTGACCCATTGGGCATTTCTTGATAGCTAGCACAGTTTTCATGTCATTATTGGTCAAGTTCAGGAACATTTTGGGACCGTTTCAGAGTTTTAATGGGTGTGTATGGCGCAGAATGTTCAGAGCTGGAGGAGAGCCAACTGACTGAGAGGCAGCGACAGAAACGTGTGTCGTCTTTACTCTTCATCCTATATGGATACAAACAGAGTAAATATTGATCTCGTGGTTCACATGCGTCGTGGAATCCAACAAACTAGGTTTTAGTCAGCGAGCCTGAAGGCGACATGAAGACATGCTGCACTGCCTCCATGTGAAACCACAGAGGTCTCATGAAGCAGAGAGGAGCCCTTCAGGAGCTACACTCTCACGTCCACGGACATGTAGACACACGGAAACGTTCACACGAGTCTTGTCTCGGCATGATTCCTTTTTTTTTTGGCGTGCGGAGTCATGGTTGTTGAGCTAGACCGGTTCACTAGACGCTCTGTCACCATGGTAACCAGTGACCTGTGTCTGCAGCAGTAGCTCTCAGGTCATCATGAATACAGAATGACTCCTCAGTAACCTCAATAACATCTTACTGGTAATGTCAGCGTCTATATTTATTTATCAGTGGTGGCCTGTAAGTCTGTATGCTGGCATAAACTCTAAAATCACAAACTCCTCCCCCCCCCTCCCCCCTCCTCCTCCTCCTCCTCCCCCCCCCTCCTCCTCCTCCTCCTCCCTCCCTCCCTCCCTCCCTCCCTCCTCCTCCTCCTCCTCCTCCCTTCCTCCTCCTCCTCCTCCTCCCTCCTTCCTCCTCCTCCCTCCTCCTCCTCCCTCCCTCCTCCCCTCCTCCCTCCTCCTCCTCCTCCCCCCCCCTCCTCCTTCCTCCTCCTCCCTCCTCCTCCTCCCCCTCCTCCCCCCCCCCCCCCCTCCTCCTCCCCCCCCTCCTCCTCACCCCGACAGCAGCTCCTATCAGCGCCGTGCGTCCCTCCTCTTCCTCGATGCTCCCGTTGACCTCTGCCCCCTGGGCCAACGCCGTCGCCATGGCCACCAGGTCCCCGGCCGCCGCCGCCCGGTAGAGCCGCCGCCCGGCAACGACCTTCAGACCTCCTGGAGGAGGAGGAGGTCGTTTATCTATGTGTGTGTATATACATACATACATATGTTCATATCACGATTATATATGCTATAGATATATATATAGATATAT
>JBAMJR010000625.1:0-24860 GCA_038501785.1 Myoxocephalus aenaeus | reverse complement strand
ATGGTTCAAATGAGTCTATCTCAAGGTTCTATGCCTCTGATCCTCAGGTTCTGAGAAATAAATAATGAGATCAATCTTGCTCTTACATCAGGGTTCTATGCTTTGATCTCAAGGTTCTATGCTCTGACATCAGGGTTCTATGCTTTGATCCCGAGGTTCTTATGCTCTGATCCTCAGGTTTGAAGAGAGAAATATTGAGATACATCTTGCTCTGACATCAGGCTTCTATGCTTTGATCTCAAGGTGCCATGCTCTGATCCTCAGGTTCTAAAAAAAGAAAGAAAGAGATACATCTTTACTTTACTAGATGCCTGACCATGGAGCCTGACCATGGAGGCCTGGGGCGGGTGTTGCTAAGCAGCTGCCGCTGCTCTGCCTAATTGAAAGAACTGCACCAATGACCAGTGAGAACGGTCCCCAGGAGGTGGGCTCAGGACGCAAACCCTTTGTGGTCATCGCTTCTCGGCCTTTTGGCTAAGATCAAGTGTAGTATCTGTTCTTATCAGTTTAATATCTGATATGTCCTCTATACGAGGATGTCTTATTAAGCAGATTTTTAGCCTTGGGAGATGAAATAGGAGCTTGCTCTGTTCACTCCACGCATCGACCCGGGTATTGCAGTATTGCTGGGAACGGTGCACCCTTCAAATGCCTTGTGGACAACAAAACACCAATCCGATGGAGCAGTCTGTCGTTGACTTTGATTCTGTCGTCAACGATACAAGTCTCAGTCGCTGTCGGTCTTCAGGACATGTGTCAAACAAAGGGCCTGTGTACCTGTTACTGATGCCCCTCTCTCTATTGGAAGGGACACAGACTGTGCAATGGACACTGTTGCTCTCTTTAAAATGTGGGAACGCCCTCTTTAAAATATGGGCGTGGTAATGGGTGTGGCCTGTTGTTTTGAACACAGCACGTCAACCGAGGCTTACGTGAGACATTTGACTGGGACGGACTACATTACCTGCTGCTGCTTGACAAGAGGGCAGTACTTACTTTGGTTTCTCTTCATAACGCACAAGTCTTTCGCCTTTTACTAAAGACTTCCGTGGAGAGGAACACCAATGAGTTGAACCTATTTTTGACAGGCTTTGCCATTCGGCTGAGCCTTGTGCATTTGTGAAAATAAAATAAAGAGACAGTTTCTAAGACTAAGTTGTATGCTCTGACATCAGGGTTCTATGCTTTGATCTCACGGTTCTATGCTCTGATCCTGAGGTTCTAAGAAAGAAAGAATGAGATAAATATTGCTCTGATTCTGTGCAGTGATCTCAAGGTTCTATGCTTTGATCCCAAGGTTCTATGCTCAGGTTAACGGTCATTTGGGGGGCGATGACTTCCAGGGCATGCTTTGTCATACTTTACCCAGGTTTTGAGGTCACGTTCTCTGGGTAAAGGTTGGGGAAATGCCCCTATAAAAGTGCATGGGACTCTGGGTCAGAGTCAGGGGAAGTAACAGGGACACTGGGGAACTGAAGGGTCATTTGGAGGAAGATGACTTCCAGGGCACTCGTGGTCTGACTTTACCCAGGCTTGAGGTCACTTTCTCTGGTAAAGGTTGGGGAAATGCCCCTATAAAAGTGCATGGGACTCTGGGTCAGAGTCAGGGGAAGTAACAGGGACACTGGGGAACTGGAGGGTCATTTGGAGGGAGATGGCTTCCAGGGCACACATTGGCTAACTTTACCAGGAATAAGGTCACCTTCTCTGGGTAAAAGTTGGGGTCATGTGACCCCCTTGAACCACCTCTGGAGCTCACCCCCCTAACCCGGCTCACCCTCCGACCCCGTGGACCCACACTTAAGCACACCCCCTGAGTTAAAACCCCCTGTGCGCTTGTTTTAAAGTCCTGTGCCCCTGGTTCTCTAGAGTAAAGAAAGTCCGGGACAATAGATACACAGAAAAGTGTTAGATGTTAGAGCCCTTGGCTAGGTTGATAGGTGAGTGGTTGAGGGATAGGGATTGGGGAAGTCACTCCTGGAATAGTTCATATGCAAGAATATACACATCAACTGAGGCGAAACACTGCTAACTCAAGATGGTTCAAATGAGTCTATCTCAAGGTTCTATGCTCTGATCCTCAGGTTCTGAGAAATAAATAATGAGATCAATCTTGCTCTTACATCAGGGTTCTATGCTTTGATCTCAAGGTTCTATGCTCTGACATCAGGGTTCTATGCTTTGATCCCGAGGTTCTTATGCTCTGATCCTCAGGTTTGAAGAGAGAAATATTGAGATACATCTTGCTCTGACATCAGGCTTCTATGCTTTGATCTCAAGGTGCCATGCTCTGATCCTCAGGTTCTAAAAAAAGAAAGAAAGAGATACATCTTTACTTTACTAGATGCCTGACCATGGAGCCTGACCATGGAGGCCTGGGGCGGGTGTTGCTAAGCAGCTGCCGCTGCTCTGCCTAATTGAAAGAACTGCACCATGACCAGTGAGAACGGTCCCAGGAGGTGGGCTCAGGACGCAAACCCTTTGTGGTCATCGCTTCTCGGCCTTTTGGCTAAGATCAAGTGTAGTATCTGTTCTTATCAGTTTAATATCTGATATGTCCTCTATACGAGGATGTCTTATTAAGCAGATTTTTAGCCTTGGGAGATGAAATAGGAGCTTGCTCTGTTCACTCCACGCATCGACCCGGTATTGCAGTATTGCTGGGAACGGTGCACCCTTCAAATGCCTTGTGGACAACAAAACACCAATCCGATGGAGCAGTCTGTCGTTGACTTTGATTCTGTCGTCAACGATACAAGTCTCAGTCGCTGTCGGTCTTCAGGACATGTGTCAAACAAAGGGCCTGTGTACCTGTTACTGATGCCCCTCTCTCTATTGGAAGGGACACAGACTGTGCAATGGACACTGTTGCTCTCTTTAAAATGTTGGGAACGCCCTCTTTAAAATATGGGCGTGGTAATGGGTGTGGCCTGTTGTTTTGAACACAGCACGTCAACCGAGGCTTACCGTGAGACATTGACTGGGACGACTACATTACCTGCTGCTCTTGACAAGAGGGCAGTACTTACTTTGGTTTCTCTTCATAACGCACAAGTCTTTCGCCTTTTACTAAAGACTTCCGTGGAGAGGAACACCAATGAGTTGAACCTATTTTTGACAGGCTTTGCCATTCGGCTGAGCCTTGTGCATTTGTGAAAATAAAATAAAGAGACAGTTTCTAAGACTAAGTTGTATGCTCTGACATCAGGGTTCTATGCTTTGATCTCACGGTTCTATGCTCTGATCCTGAGGTTCTAAGAAAGAAAGAATGAGATAAATATTGCTCTGATTCTGTGCAGTGATCTCAAGGTTCTATGCTTTGATCCCAAGGTTCTATGCTCAGGTTAACGGTCATTTGGGGGGCGATGACTTCCAGGGCATGCTTTGTCATACTTTACCCAGGTTTGAGGTCACGTTCTCTGGGTAAAGGTTGGGGAAATGCCCCTATAAAAAGTGCATGGGACTCTGGGTCAGAGTCAGGGGAAGTAACAGGGACACTGGGGAACTGAAGGGTCATTTGGAGGAAGATGACTTCCAGGGCACTCGTGGTCTGACTTTACCCAGGCTTGAGGTCACTTTCTCTGGGTAAAGGTTGGGGAAATGCCCCTATAAAAGTGCATGGGACTCTGGGTCAGAGTCAGGGGAAGTAACAGGGACACTGGGGAACTGGAGGGTCATTTGGAGGGAGATGGCTTCCAGGGCACACATTGGCTAACTTTACCCAGGAATAAGGTCACCTTCTCTGGGTAAAAGTTGGGGTCATGTGACCCCCTTGAACCACCTCTGGAGCTCACCCCCCTAACCCGGCTCACCCTCCGACCCCGTGGACCCACACTTAAGCACACCCCCTGAGTTAAAACCCCCTGTGCGCTTGTTTTAAAGTCCTGTGCCCCTGGTTCTCTAGAGTAAAGAAAGTCCGGGACAATAGATACACAGAAAAGTGTTAGATGTTAGAGCCCTTGGCTAGGTTGATAGGTGAGTGGTTGAGGATAGGGATTGGGGAAGTCACTCCTGGAATAGTTCATATGCAAGAATATACACATCAACTGAGGCGAAACACTGCTAACTCAAGATGGTTCAAATGAGTCTATCTCAAGGTTCTATGCTCTGATCCTCAGGTTCTGAGAAATAAATAATGAGATCAATCTTGCTCTTACATCAGGGTTCTATGCTTTGATCTCAAGGTTCTATGCTCTGACATCAGGGTTCTATGCTTTGATCCCGAGGTTCTTATGCTCTGATCCTCAGGTTTGAAGAGAGAAATATTGAGATACATCTTGCTCTGACATCAGGCTTCTATGCTTTGATCTCAAGGTGCCATGCTCTGATCCTCAGGTTCTAAAAAAAGAAAGAAAGAGATACATCTTTACTTTACTAGATGCCTGACCATGGAGCCTGACCATGGAGGCCTGGGGCGGGTGTTGCTAAGCAGCTGCCGCTGCTCTGCCTAATTGAAAGAACTGCACCATGACCAGTGAGAACGGTCCCAGGAGGTGGGCTCAGGACGCAAACCCTTTGTGGTCATCGCTTCTCGGCCTTTTGGCTAAGATCAAGTGTAGTATCTGTTCTTATCAGTTTAATATCTGATATGTCCTCTATACGAGGATGTCTTATTAAGCAGATTTTTAGCCTTGGGAGATGAAATAGGAGCTTGCTCTGTTCACTCCACGCATCGACCCGGTATTGCAGTATTGCTGGGAACGGTGCACCCTTCAAATGCCTTGTGGACAACAAAACACCAATCCGATGAGCAGTCTGTCGTTGACTTTGATTCTGTCGTCAACGATACAAGTCTCAGTCGCTGTCGGTCTTCAGGACATGTGTCAAACAAAGGGCCTGTGTACTGTTACTGATGCCCCTCTCTCTATTGGAAGGGACACAGACTGTGCAATGGACACTGTTGCTCTCTTTAAAATGTGGGAACGCCCTCTTTAAAATATGGGGCGTGGTAATGGGTGTGGCCTGTTGTTTTGAACACAGCACGTCAACCGAGGCTTACCGTGAGACATTTGACTGGGACGACTACATTACCTGCTGCTCTTGACAAGAGGGCAGTACTTACTTTGGTTTCTCTTCATAACGCACAAGTCTTTCGCCTTTTACTAAAGACTTCCGTGGAGAGGAACACCAATGAGTTGAACCTATTTTTGACAGGCTTTGCCATTCGGCTGAGCCTTGTGCATTTGTGAAAATAAAATAAAGAGACAGTTTCTAAGACTAAGTTGTATGCTCTGACATCAGGGTTCTATGCTTTGATCTCACGGTTCTATGCTCTGATCCTGAGGTTCTAAGAAAGAAAGAATGAGATAAATATTGCTCTGATTCTGTGCAGTGATCTCAAGGTTCTATGCTTTGATCCCAAGGTTCTATGCTCAGGTTAACGGTCATTTGGGGGGCGATGACTTCCAGGGCATGCTTTGTCATACTTTACCCAGGTTTGAGGTCACGTTCTCTGGGTAAAGGTTGGGGAAATGCCCCTATAAAAGTGCATGGGACTCTGGGTCAGAGTCAGGGGAAGTAACAGGGACACTGGGGAACTGAAGGGTCATTTGGAGGAAGATGACTTCCAGGGCACTCGTGGTCTGACTTTACCCAGGCTTGAGGTCACTTTCTCTGGGTAAAGGTTGGGGAAATGCCCCTATAAAAGTGCATGGGACTCTGGGTCAGAGTCAGGGGAAGTAACAGGGACACTGGGGAACTGGAGGGTCATTTGGAGGGAGATGGCTTCCAGGGCACACATTGGCTAACTTTACCCAGGAATAAGGTCACCTTCTCTGGGTAAAAGTTGGGGTCATGTGACCCCCTTGAACCACCTCTGGAGCTCACCCCCCTAACCCGGCTCACCCTCCGACCCCGTGGACCCACACTTAAGCACACCCCCTGAGTTAAAACCCCCTGTGCGCTTGTTTTAAAGTCCTGTGCCCCTGGTTCTCTAGAGTAAAGAAAGTCCGGGACAATAGATACACAGAAAAGTGTTAGATGTTAGAGCCCTTGGCTAGGTTGATAGGTGAGTGGTTGAGGGATAGGGATTGGGGAAGTCACTCCTGGAATAGTTCATATGCAAGAATATACACATCAACTGAGGCGAAACACTGCTAACTCAAGATGGTTCAAATGAGTCTATCTCAAGGTTCTATGCTCTGATCCTCAGGTTCTGAGAAATAAATAATGAGATCAATCTTGCTCTTACATCAGGGTTCTATGCTTTGATCTCAAGGTTCTATGCTCTGACATCAGGGTTCTATGCTTTGATCCCGAGGTTCTTATGCTCTGATCCTCAGGTTTGAAGAGAGAAATATTGAGATACATCTTGCTCTGACATCAGGCTTCTATGCTTTGATCTCAAGGTGCCATGCTCTGATCCTCAGGTTCTAAAAAAAGAAAGAAAGAGATACATCTTTACTTTACTAGATGCCTGACCATGGAGCCTGACCATGGAGGCCTGGGGCGGGTGTTGCTAAGCAGCTGCCGCTGCTCTGCCTAATTGAAAGAACTGCACCATGACCAGTGAGAACGGTCCCAGGAGGTGGGCTCAGGACGCAAACCCTTTGTGGTCATCGCTTCTCGGCCTTTTGGCTAAGATCAAGTGTAGTATCTGTTCTTATCAGTTTAATATCTGATATGTCCTCTATACGAGGATGTCTTATTAAGCAGATTTTTAGCCTTGGGAGATGAAATAGGAGCTTGCTCTGTTCACTCCACGCATCGACCCGGTATTGCAGTATTGCTGGGAACGGTGCACCCTTCAAATGCCTTGTGGACAACAAAACACCAATCCGATGGAGCAGTCTGTCGTTGACTTTGATTCTGTCGTCAACGATACAAGTCTCAGTCGCTGTCGGTCTTCAGGACATGTGTCAAACAAAGGGCCTGTGTACCTGTTACTGATGCCCCTCTCTCTATTGGAAGGGACACAGACTGTGCAATGGACACTGTTGCTCTCTTTAAAATGTGGGAACGCCCTCTTTAAAATATGGGCGTGGTAATGGGTGTGGCCTGTTGTTTTGAACACAGCACGTCAACCGAGGCTTACCGTGAGACATTTGACTGGGACGACTACATTACCTGCTGCTCTTGACAAGAGGGCAGTACTTACTTTGGTTTCTCTTCATAACGCACAAGTCTTTCGCCTTTTACTAAAGACTTCCGTGGAGAGGAACACCAATGAGTTGAACCTATTTTTGACAGGCTTTGCCATTCGGCTGAGCCTTGTGCATTTGTGAAAATAAAATAAAGAGACAGTTTCTAAGACTAAGTTGTATGCTCTGACATCAGGGTTCTATGCTTTGATCTCACGGTTCTATGCTCTGATCCTGAGGTTCTAAGAAAGAAAGAATGAGATAAATATTGCTCTGATTCTGTGCAGTGATCTCAAGGTTCTATGCTTTGATCCCAAGGTTCTATGCTCAGGTTAACGGTCATTTGGGGGGCGATGACTTCCAGGGCATGCTTTGTCATACTTTACCCAGGTTTGAGGTCACGTTCTCTGGGTAAAGGTTGGGGAAATGCCCCTATAAAAGTGCATGGGACTCTGGGTCAGAGTCAGGGGAAGTAACAGGGACACTGGGGAACTGAAGGGTCATTTGGAGGAAGATGACTTCCAGGGCACTCGTGGTCTGACTTTACCCAGGCTTGAGGTCACTTTCTCTGGGTAAAGGTTGGGGAAATGCCCCTATAAAAGTGCATGGGACTCTGGGTCAGAGTCAGGGGAAGTAACAGGGACACTGGGGAACTGGAGGGTCATTTGGAGGGAGATGGCTTCCAGGGCACACATTGGCTAACTTTACCCAGGAATAAGGTCACCTTCTCTGGGTAAAAGTTGGGGTCATGTGACCCCCTTGAACCACCTCTGGAGCTCACCCCCCTAACCCGGCTCACCCTCCGACCCCGTGGACCCACACTTAAGCACACCCCCTGAGTTAAAACCCCCTGTGCGCTTGTTTTAAAGTCCTGTGCCCCTGGTTCTCTAGAGTAAAGAAAGTCCGGGACAATAGATACACAGAAAAGTGTTAGATGTTAGAGCCCTTGGCTAGGTTGATAGGTGAGTGGTTGAGGGATAGGGATTGGGGAAGTCACTCCTGGAATAGTTCATATGCAAGAATATACACATCAACTGAGGCGAAACACTGCTAACTCAAGATGGTTCAAATGAGTCTATCTCAAGGTTCTATGCTCTGATCCTCAGGTTCTGAGAAATAAATAATGAGATCAATCTTGCTCTTACATCAGGGTTCTATGCTTTGATCTCAAGGTTCTATGCTCTGACATCAGGGTTCTATGCTTTGATCCCGAGGTTCTTATGCTCTGATCCTCAGGTTTGAAGAGAGAAATATTGAGATACATCTTGCTCTGACATCAGGCTTCTATGCTTTGATCTCAAGGTGCCATGCTCTGATCCTCAGGTTCTAAAAAAAGAAAGAAAGAGATACATCTTTACTTTACTAGATGCCTGACCATGGAGCCTGACCATGGAGGCCTGGGGCGGGTGTTGCTAAGCAGCTGCCGCTGCTCTGCCTAATTGAAAGAACTGCACCATGACCAGTGAGAACGGTCCCAGGAGGTGGGCTCAGGACGCAAACCCTTTGTGGTCATCGCTTCTCGGCCTTTTGGCTAAGATCAAGTGTAGTATCTGTTCTTATCAGTTTAATATCTGATATGTCCTCTATACGAGGATGTCTTATTAAGCAGATTTTTAGCCTTGGGAGATGAAATAGGAGCTTGCTCTGTTCACTCCACGCATCGACCCGGTATTGCAGTATTGCTGGGAACGGTGCACCCTTCAAATGCCTTGTGGACAACAAAACACCAATCCGATGGAGCAGTCTGTCGTTGACTTTGATTCTGTCGTCAACGATACAAGTCTCAGTCGCTGTCGGTCTTCAGGACATGTGTCAAACAAAGGGCCTGTGTACCTGTTACTGATGCCCCTCTCTCTATTGGAAGGGACACAGACTGTGCAATGGACACTGTTGCTCTCTTTAAAATGTGGGAACGCCCTCTTTAAAATATGGGCGTGGTAATGGGTGTGGCCTGTTGTTTTGAACACAGCACGTCAACCGAGGCTTACCGTGAGACATTTGACTGGGACGACTACATTACCTGCTGCTCTTGACAAGAGGGCAGTACTTACTTTGGTTTCTCTTCATAACGCACAAGTCTTTCGCCTTTTACTAAAGACTTCCGTGGAGAGGAACACCAATGAGTTGAACCTATTTTTGACAGGCTTTGCCATTCGGCTGAGCCTTGTGCATTTGTGAAAATAAAATAAAGAGACAGTTTCTAAGACTAAGTTGTATGCTCTGACATCAGGGTTCTATGCTTTGATCTCACGGTTCTATGCTCTGATCCTGAGGTTCTAAGAAAGAAAGAATGAGATAAATATTGCTCTGATTCTGTGCAGTGATCTCAAGGTTCTATGCTTTGATCCCAAGGTTCTATGCTCAGGTTAACGGTCATTTGGGGGGCGATGACTTCCAGGGCATGCTTTGTCATACTTTACCCAGGTTTGAGGTCACGTTCTCTGGGTAAAGGTTGGGGAAATGCCCCTATAAAAGTGCATGGGACTCTGGGTCAGAGTCAGGGGAAGTAACAGGGACACTGGGGAACTGAAGGGTCATTTGGAGGAAGATGACTTCCAGGGCACTCGTGGTCTGACTTTACCCAGGCTTGAGGTCACTTTCTCTGGGTAAAGGTTGGGGAAATGCCCCTATAAAAGTGCATGGGACTCTGGGTCAGAGTCAGGGGAAGTAACAGGGACACTGGGGAACTGGAGGGTCATTTGGAGGGAGATGGCTTCCAGGGCACACATTGGCTAACTTTACCCAGGAATAAGGTCACCTTCTCTGGGTAAAAGTTGGGGTCATGTGACCCCCTTGAACCACCTCTGGAGCTCACCCCCCTAACCCGGCTCACCCTCCGACCCCGTGGACCCACACTTAAGCACACCCCCTGAGTTAAAACCCCCTGTGCGCTTGTTTTAAAGTCCTGTGCCCCTGGTTCTCTAGAGTAAAGAAAGTCCGGGACAATAGATACACAGAAAAGTGTTAGATGTTAGAGCCCTTGGCTAGGTTGATAGGTGAGTGGTTGAGGGATAGGGATTGGGGAAGTCACTCCTGGAATAGTTCATATGCAAGAATATACACATCAACTGAGGCGAAACACTGCTAACTCAAGATGGTTCAAATGAGTCTATCTCAAGGTTCTATGCTCTGATCCTCAGGTTCTGAGAAATAAATAATGAGATCAATCTTGCTCTTACATCAGGGTTCTATGCTTTGATCTCAAGGTTCTATGCTCTGACATCAGGGTTCTATGCTTTGATCCCGAGGTTCTTATGCTCTGATCCTCAGGTTTGAAGAGAGAAATATTGAGATACATCTTGCTCTGACATCAGGCTTCTATGCTTTGATCTCAAGGTGCCATGCTCTGATCCTCAGGTTCTAAAAAAAGAAAGAAAGAGATACATCTTTACTTTACTAGATGCCTGACCATGGAGCCTGACCATGGAGGCCTGGGGCGGGTGTTGCTAAGCAGCTGCCGCTGCTCTGCCTAATTGAAAGAACTGCACCATGACCAGTGAGAACGGTCCCAGGAGGTGGGCTCAGGACGCAAACCCTTTGTGGTCATCGCTTCTCGGCCTTTTGGCTAAGATCAAGTGTAGTATCTGTTCTTATCAGTTTAATATCTGATATGTCCTCTATACGAGGATGTCTTATTAAGCAGATTTTTAGCCTTGGGAGATGAAATAGGAGCTTGCTCTGTTCACTCCACGCATCGACCCGGTATTGCAGTATTGCTGGGAACGGTGCACCCTTCAAATGCCTTGTGGACAACAAAACACCAATCCGATGGAGCAGTCTGTCGTTGACTTTGATTCTGTCGTCAACGATACAAGTCTCAGTCGCTGTCGGTCTTCAGGACATGTGTCAAACAAAGGGCCTGTGTACCTGTTACTGATGCCCCTCTCTCTATTGGAAGGGACACAGACTGTGCAATGGACACTGTTGCTCTCTTTAAAATGTGGGAACGCCCTCTTTAAAATATGGGCGTGGTAATGGGTGTGGCCTGTTGTTTTGAACACAGCACGTCAACCGAGGCTTACCGTGAGACATTTGACTGGGACGACTACATTACCTGCTGCTCTTGACAAGAGGGCAGTACTTACTTTGGTTTCTCTTCATAACGCACAAGTCTTTCGCCTTTTACTAAAGACTTCCGTGGAGAGGAACACCAATGAGTTGAACCTATTTTTGACAGGCTTTGCCATTCGGCTGAGCCTTGTGCATTTGTGAAAATAAAATAAAGAGACAGTTTCTAAGACTAAGTTGTATGCTCTGACATCAGGGTTCTATGCTTTGATCTCACGGTTCTATGCTCTGATCCTGAGGTTCTAAGAAAGAAAGAATGAGATAAATATTGCTCTGATTCTGTGCAGTGATCTCAAGGTTCTATGCTTTGATCCCAAGGTTCTATGCTCAGGTTAACGGTCATTTGGGGGGCGATGACTTCCAGGGCATGCTTTGTCATACTTTACCCAGGTTTGAGGTCACGTTCTCTGGGTAAAGGTTGGGGAAATGCCCCTATAAAAGTGCATGGGACTCTGGGTCAGAGTCAGGGGAAGTAACAGGGACACTGGGGAACTGAAGGGTCATTTGGAGGAAGATGACTTCCAGGGCACTCGTGGTCTGACTTTACCCAGGCTTGAGGTCACTTTCTCTGGGTAAAGGTTGGGGAAATGCCCCTATAAAAGTGCATGGGACTCTGGGTCAGAGTCAGGGGAAGTAACAGGGACACTGGGGAACTGGAGGGTCATTTGGAGGGAGATGGCTTCCAGGGCACACATTGGCTAACTTTACCCAGGAATAAGGTCACCTTCTCTGGGTAAAAGTTGGGGTCATGTGACCCCCTTGAACCACCTCTGGAGCTCACCCCCCTAACCCGGCTCACCCTCCGACCCCGTGGACCCACACTTAAGCACACCCCCTGAGTTAAAACCCCCTGTGCGCTTGTTTTAAAGTCCTGTGCCCCTGGTTCTCTAGAGTAAAGAAAGTCCGGGACAATAGATACACAGAAAAGTGTTAGATGTTAGAGCCCTTGGCTAGGTTGATAGGTGAGTGGTTGAGGGATAGGGATTGGGGAAGTCACTCCTGGAATAGTTCATATGCAAGAATATACACATATATGGCTGAAAAGACTTTCATGTTCTATTATAATGTAAGAGTTCCTGATGCTCTCATCACGTTTTACTACCTTAAGCTGCATTTCCAACTTTTTTGTCAAAAAACGACTTTTCAGCCTAAACAGAGTCCAAAAGTGGATTCTCTTCTAGAATACTTAGATTCCATGATTCCTTCAGTTAATGTATCTCAGAACACCATACTTTCATGTTCTATTATAATGTAAGAGTACCTGATGCTCTCATCACGTTTTACTACCTTAAGCTGCATTTCCAACTTTTTTGTCAAAAAAAGACTTTTCAGCCTAGACAGAGTCCAAAGCTGCGTTTCCAACTTTTATGTCAAAAAACGACTTTTCAGCCTAGACAGAGTCCAAAAGTGGATTCTCTTCTAGAATACTTAGATTCCATGATTTCCTTCAGTTAATGTATCTCAGAACAACAGACTTTCATGTTATATTATAATGTAAGAGTTCCTGATGCTCTCATCACGTTTTACTACCTTAAGCTGCATTTCCAACTTTTTTGTCAAAAAACGACTTTTCAGCCTAAACAGAGTCCAAAAGTGGATTCTCTTCTAGAATACTTAGATTCCATGATTCCTTCAGTTAATGTATCTCAGAACACCATACTTTCATGTTCTATTATAATGTAAGAGTACCTGATGCTCTCATCACGTTTTACTACCGTAAGCTGCATTTCCAACTTTTATGTCAAAAAACGACTTTTCAGCCTAGACAGAGTCCAAAGCTGCGTTTCCAACTTTTTTGTCAAAAAACGACTTTTCAGCCTAGACAGAGTCCAAAAGTGGATTCTCTTCTAGAATACTTAGATTCCATGATTTCCTTCAGTTAATGTATCTCAGAACACCATACTTTCATGTTCTATTATAATGTAAGAGTACCTGATGCTCTCATCACGTTTTACTACCTTAAGCTGCATTTCCAACTTTTTTGTCAAAAAACGACTTTTCAGCCTAAACAGAGTCCAAAGCTGCGTTTCCAACTTTTATGTCAATAAACGACTTTTCAGCCTAGACAGAGTCCAAAAGTGGATTCTCTTCTAGAATACTTAGATTCCATGATTTCCTTCAGTTAATGTATCTCAGAACACCATACTTTCATGTTCTATTATAATGTAAGAGTACCTGATGCTCTCATCACGTTTTACTACCTTAAGCTGCATTTCCAACTTTTTTGTCAAAAAACGACTTTTCAGCCTAGACAGAGTCCAAAGCTGCATTTCCAACTTTTATGTCAAAAAACGACTTTTCAGCCTAGACAGAGTCCAAAAGTGGATTCTCTTCTAGAATACTTAGATTCCATGATTTCCTTCAGTTAATGTATCTCAGAACACCATACTTTCATGTTCTATTATAATGTAAGAGTACCTGATGCTCTCATCACGTTTTACTACCTTAAGCTGCATTTCCAACTTTTTTGTCAAAAAACGACTTTTCAGCCTAGACAGAGTCCAAAGCTGCATTTCCAACTTTTATGTCAAAAAACGACTTTTCAGCCTAGACAGAGTCCAAAAGTGGATTCTCTTCTAGAATACTTAGATTCCATGATTTCCTTCAGTTAATGTATCTCAGAACACCATACTTTCATGTTCTATTATAATGTAAGAGTACCTGATGCTCTCATCACGTTTTACTACCTTAAGCTGCATTTCCAACTTTTTTGTCAAAAAACGACTTTTCAGCCTAGACAGAGTCCAAAGCTGCGTTTCCAACTTTTATGTCAAAAAACGACTTTTCAGCCTAGACAGAGTCCAAAAGTGGATTCTCTTCTAGAATACTTAGATTCCATGATTTCCTTCAGTTAATGTATCTCAGAACACCAGACTGTCATGTTCTATTATAATGTAAGAGTACCTGATGCTCTCATCACGTTTTACTACCTTAAGCTGCATTTCCAACTTTTATGTCAAAAAACGACTTTTCAGCCTAGACAGAGTCCAAAAGTGGATTCTCTTCTAGAATACTTAGATTCCATGATTTCCTTCAGTTAATGTATCTCAGAACACCATACTTTCATGTTCTATTATAATGTAAGAGTACCTGATGCTCTCATCACGTTTTACTACCTTAAGCTGCATTTCCAACTTTTTTGTCAAAAAAAGACTTTTCAGCCTAGACAGAGTCCAAAGCTGCGTTTCCAACTTTTATGTCAAAAAACGACTTTTCAGCCTAGACAGAGTCCAAAAGTGGATTCTCTTCTAGAATACTTAGATTCCATGATTTCCTTCAGTTAATGTATCTCAGAACTGGCTGAAAAAGGCTGAAAAGTCGTTTTTTGACAGACAAAAAAGTAGGAAATGCAGCTTAAGGTAGTAAAACGTGATGAGAGCATCAGGTACTCTTACATTATAATAGAACATGAAAGTATGGTGTTCTGAGATACATTAACTGAACGAAATCATGGAATCTAAGTATTCTAGAAGAGAATCCACTTTTGGACTCTGTCTAGGCTGAAAAGTCGTTTTTTGACAAAAAAGTTGGAAATGCAGCTTAAGGTAGTAAAACGTGATGAGAGCATCAGATACTCTTACATTATAATAGAACATGAAAGTCTGGTGTTCTGAGATACATTAACTGAAGGAAATCATGGAATCTAAGTATTCTAGAAGAGAATCCACTTTTGGACTCTGTCTAGGGCTGAAAAGTCGTTTTTTGACATAAAAGTTGGAAACGCAGCTTTGGACTCTGTCTAGGCTGAAAAGTCTTTTTTTGACAAAAAAGTTGGAAATGCAGCTTAAGGTAGTAAAACGTGATGAGAGCATCAGGTACTCTTACATTATAATAGAACATGAAAGTCTGGTGTTCTGAGATACATTAACTGAAGGAAATCATGGAATCTAAGTATTCTAGAAGAGAATCCACTTTTGGACTCTGTCTAGGCTGAAAAGTCGTTTTTTTGACAAAAAAGTTGGAAATGCAGCTTAACCCTTCGTCCACGGAGCCCGCGGTTTCGCGTGGTGACACTTGAAACGTTTCTCTAAGTTTCTAAAATATTAACAGCACCCCGATAATACATCGTAGAAATATAATTTTACGTCTGGCGGAAAGAGAAGACTTCCTGCTTCCGGGTGCCTGCCCAGGCAGAGCCCAGCATAATTTTAACATCATCAGGCAAGCGAAAGGGCAGCAGTGTGTCATCTGACGCTGGAAAAAAAAAAACGAAAATCCTTCTCTGTGATTTGTTGAGTCATGTCACTTCGCCATTTTGTGAACTAAACAACCAATGTACACTCAGGAAAATCTCAAAAGGACAACCCACTTCAGCATGTACTCGCGCTACATTTTTCAGTCAGAGTAAATCAACAACATGACGACAAAGAGATTCAACACCGAGGAAGCAAAACGGATGATTCTGGAGACCAGCGAGGAGGAGGAAATCGCGTCGTCGTCAGAGCTCGAAGGCTTTAGTTCTTCTGAGGAAGATGGGTAAGTGTAGTTACTAAACTTTGTTACGTGTCTGTAAGACTGCATGGTGCAAACTAGTAATGTGTACAAACTAGTAATGTGTACAAACTAGTAATGTGTACAAACTAGTGCACGAGAGCACGAGAGCCAGCCACTCGGTGCACACTGCTGTTCACGTTATACAGTCATGATCTAAGTAGGAGTAATGTTTACACACAGTCTGCTTTGTACAACACTCTGTCCACGTTACTACCACAGTTATGATCTGTGTAATATTTATACATCCAATGCGGAGCGCTATGCAGAAATTACTACCACAGTTATGATCTGTGTAATATTTATACATCCAATGCGGAGCGCTATGCAGAAATTACTAATTCTTTCAACTGACTAGTATTGATTTATTTTACAGAGAGGAGTACCAGCCGCCCCGACCAGCAAAGAGGCAGCGTGTTGGACGGCGACTATCACGACCAGCAAAGAGGCAGCGCGTTGACCGACGACTACAAACACCATCGCCGGCAAACAGGGCGCGTGCTGCCCGGCGACTGCTTTCACCTCAGGCCAGGCCGAGAAAGACAGCAGCACGTGCACCACCTGCACCTACGCTGTCCTGGAGGACGGATGAAGACCCGGACACTGCTCCCCCCCGTCATCAAGTTCCAGCCAGCCCGGACACCAGGTCCACATGTCAGTGCCACAGCAACACCCATTGAACTGTTCAAATTGTTCTTCCCGAAACAAACGGTACAGACACTGTGTGAAAACACAAACAAACGGGCTGCAAAACAGTTAGCAAACGGAAAAAGATATACATGGACAGACTTGGATGTCGATTTCTTTTACAAGTACATTGGGTTGCTTATCTACTTCGGCCTGCTAAAGCTTCACAGTATTTCAGATTACTGGAGGCGGGATCACCTGATGTCCGTGCCGTTGCCATGTCTGGTCATGTCACGTGACAGATTCACCACAACATCTTGGAACATTCATCTCAGCGACCCCTGATGAGGACGTCCACAATGACCGTAAAAAAGGGCACAGTCGAACATGACAAACTTTTTCAGAGTGAAACCCCTGATGGACACCATCAAGACTGCCTGTAAGGCCTTTTTACCATCCCCACAGAGAGCTGGCTGTGGATGAAAGAATGGTCGCCTCCAGGGCTAAGAGTGGGTGCTGCCAGTTCATGAAGGACAAACCCACAAAGTGGGGATTCAAGTTGTTCGTCATGGCTGACTCGAGGAATGGCTACACGGTGGACTTTTCCATTTACCCCCGGCAAAAGTAGCATCCCCTCCGTTCATGGCCTGTCCTATGACGCTGTCATGACCCTTGTGCGACCCGGTTACCTCGGCACAGGCTACCACATTTACACTGACAATTTTTATTCCAGCCCCAAGCTCTTCAGGGCTCTCCTTGAGTGCAGAGTTGCTGCCTGTGGGACGTACAGGGAGTACCGGAAGGAATGCCTCGGACTGATGTGAACGCCCTCACAAAGAAGTCACCGAGAGGCTCCATGAGATGGATCCGTGATGGCCCCATCGTCTATGTGAAATGGATGGACACAAGGGAAGTATCGGCCTGCTCCACAGTTCACTCTGCATACTCTGGGGGAACTGCGAAGAGGAGGGTGAAGCAGCAAGATGGCTCCTGGGAAAGAGCACCAGTCCCCTGTCCCACACCAGTTGCAGAGTACAACAAGTACATGGGTGGAGTTGATCTGTCAGACCAGCTCATCCAGTATTACTCTGTACATCGCAAGACCATGCACTGGTACAGAACACTTTTTTTTCATTTTGTGGACGTTGCAGCCACCAACAGCTACATCATCCACCAGGAACTCTGTCTGGCCCAGCGAACAGAACCCATGACGCACAAGGGTTTCATGGAGCAGCTGACTGCTGATCTCTGTGGACAGCCGCTTCACACCGCTCCTGCCCCGCCACCTGCACCTCCAAGTCATGTTCCTGTGCCTGTCTCTGCTGCTGCTGCAGCCTGCCCCAAAACTAAGTCAACGGTGGGTCGCAGGGTTTGCGAGCTGTGCAGCATAAAGAAAGTGCGAAAAGACACGGCGTGGAAGTGCGAGGCGTGTGACGTTCCCCTCTGCATGCAGCTGAATAGAAACTGTTTCAAAGACTGGCATGCCATGGCATGAGCCATTGAAGCATATATACTTGTCTAGTCTTTGTTCTGTTTTATATTTCTGAATATATATTCTGTACATATTTTTTTATTTTTTATAATACATATTTTTATTTCAAAAAAAAAAAAATGTTGTGATGGTCATTTTTCATTTGCACACACTCCATGAAGCTTTATCTGCACAATGAAGTCATTTCTCAGTCCCATTTTTATCATTTTGGTGAAAGGTGTGAAAGACCATATTTCTACTCAAAAAACGATAATAAAAACTTTAGTTTTAGACATTTATTTACATGTATCTAACATTTTATTCATATATTTCACTGCTTTTGTGAACCTAAAACCTTTGGTAAACCAATTGCCATCACCTAAACAGAGTCACCACCTGAGTAAAGTTAGGTTTTTTCAAGCGATATGAAGAATTTCCAAAAATCGAGATTCCATTTTTCAGCTTTAGTGTCATATTATAACGTTTTTCTCTTTACACTTTTGCCTTATGACAATGGTGCCTCATTATATAGATAGCTGAGATTGTTCTGCAATTTATGATGTAAAACATGGGTATATATCTTATATGCAAGTGCCTTAAAAGGTGAATCTAAGAAAATTATGTCAAATCGAGAAAATCGAGAAAATCGACTGAAAATGACCTCCAGTGTCCAGTGAGCTAGGCTGAAAAGTCGTTTTTTGACATAAAAGTTGGAAATGCAGCTTAAGGTAGTAAAACGTGATGAGAGCATCAGGTACTCTTACATTATAATAGAACATGAAAGTCTGGTGGTCTGAGATACTTTAACTGAAGGAAATCATGGAATCTAAGTATTCTAGAAGAGAATCCACTTGTGGACTCTGTCTAGGCTGAAAAGTCGTTTTTTGACAAAAAAGTTGGAAATGCAGCTTAAGGTAGTAAAACGTGATGAGAGCATCAGGTACTCTTACATTATAATAGAACATGAAAGTCTGGTGGTCTGAGATACTTTAACTGAAGGAAATCATGGAATCTAAGTATTCTAGAAGAGAATCCACTTGTGGACTCTGTCTAGGCTGAAAAGTCGTTTTTTGACAAAAAAGTTGGAAATGCAGCTTAAGGTAGTAAAACGTGATGAGAGCATCAGGTACTCTTACATTATAATAGAACATGAAAGTCTGGTGGTCTGAGATACTTTAACTGAAGGAAATCATGGAATCTAAGTATTCTAGAAGAGAATCCACTTGTGGACTCTGTCTAGGCTGAAAAGTCGTTTTTTGACATAAAAGTTGGAAACGCAGCTTTGGACTCTGTCTAGGCTGAAAAGTCGTTTTTTTGACATAAAAGTTGGAAACGCAGCTTTGGACTCTGTCTAGGCTGAAAAGTCGTTTTTTGACAAAAAAGTTGGAAATGCAGCTTAAGGTAGTAAAACGTGATGAGAGCATCAGGTACTCTTACATTATAATAGAACATGAAAGTCTGGTGGTCTGAGATACTTTAACTGAAGGAAATCATGGAATCTAAGTATTCTAGAAGACAATCCACTTGTGGACTCTGTCTAGGCTGAAAAGTCGTTTTTTGACAAAAAAGTTGGAAATGCAGCTTAAGGTAGTAAAACGTGATGAGAGCATCAGGTACTCTTACATTATAATAGAACATGAAAGTCTGGTGGTCTGAGATACTTTAACTGAAGGAAATCATGGAATCTAAGTATTCTAGAAGACAATCCACTTGTGGACTCTGTCTAGGCTGAAAAGTCGTTTTTTGACATAAAAGTTGGAAACGCAGCTTTGGACTCTGTCTAGGCTGAAAAGTCGTTTTTTGACAAAAAAGTTGGAAATGCAGCTTACGGTAGTAAAACGTGATGAGAGCATCAGGTACTCTTACATTATAATAGAACATGAAAGTCTGGTGGTCTGAGATACTTTAACTGAAGGAAATCATGGAATCTAAGTATTCTAGAAGACAATCCACTTGTGGACTCTGTCTAGGCTGAAAAGTCGTTTTTTGACATAAAAGTTGGAAACGCAGCTTTGGACTCTGTCTAGGCTGAAAAGTCGTTTTTTGACATAAAAGTTGGAAATGCAGCTTAAGGTAGTAAAACGTGATGAGAGCATCAGGTACTCTTACATTATAATAGAACATGAAAGTCTGGTGGTCTGAGATACTTTAACTGAAGGAAATCATGGAATCTAAGTATTCTAGAAGACAATCCACTTGTGGACTCTGTCTAGGCTGAAAAGTCGTTTTTTGACAAAAAAGTTGGAAATGCAGCTTAAGGTAGTAAAACGTGATGAGAGCATCAGGTACTCTTACATTATAATAGAACATGAAAGTCTGGTGGTCTGAGATACTTTAACTGAAGGAAATCATGGAATCTAAGTATTCTAGAAGACAATCCACTTGTGGACTCTGTCTAGGCTGAAAAGTCGTTTTTTGACAAAAAAGTTGGAAATGCAGCTTAAGGTAGTAAAACGTGATGAGAGCATCAGGTACTCTTACATTATAATAGAACATGAAAGTCTGGTGGTCTGAGATACTTTAACTGAAGGAAATCATGGAATCTAAGTATTCTAGAAGAGAATCCACTTGTGGACTCTGTCTAGGCTGAAAAGTCGTTTTTTTGACAAAAAAGTTGGAAATGCAGCTTAAGGTAGTAAAACGTGATGAGAGCATCAGGTACTCTTACATTATAATAGAACATGAAAGTCTGGTGGTCTGAGATACTTTAACTGAAGGAAATCATGGAATCTAAGTATTCTAGAAGAGAATCCACTTGTGGACTCTGTCTAGGCTGAAAAGTCGTTTTTTTGACAAAAAAGTTGGAAATGCAGCTTAAGGTAGTAAAACGTGATGAGAGCATCAGGTACTCTTACATTATAATAGAACATGAAAGTCTGGTGGTCTGAGATACTTTAACTGAAGGAAATCATGGAATCTAAGTATTCTAGAAGAGAATCCACTTGTGGACTCTGTCTAGGCTGAAAAAGTCGTTTTTTTGACATAAAAGTTGGAAACGCAGCTTTGGACTCTGTCTAGGCTGAAAAGTCGTTTTTTGACATAAAAGTTGGAAACGCAGCTTTGGACTCTGTCTAGGCTGAAAAGTCGTTTTTTTGACAAAAAAGTTGGAAATGCAGCTTAAGGTAGTAAAACGTGATGAGAGCATCAGGTACTCTTACATTATAATAGAACATGAAAGTCTGGTGGTCTGAGATACTTTAACTGAAGGAAATCATGGAATCTAAGTATTCTAGAAGACAATCCACTTGTGGACTCTGTCTAGGCTGAAAAGTCGTTTTTTGACAAAAAAGTTGGAAATGCAGCTTAAGGTAGTAAAACGTGATGAGAGCATCAGGTACTCTTACATTATAATAGAACATGAAAGTCTGGTGGTCTGAGATACTTTAACTGAAGGAAATCATGGAATCTAAGTATTCTAGAAGACAATCCACTTGTGGACTCTGTCTAGGCTGAAAAGTCGTTTTTTGACATAAAAGTTGGAAACGCAGCTTTGGACTCTGTCTAGGCTGAAAAGTCGTTTTTTGACAAAAAAGTTGGAAATGCAGCTTACGGTAGTAAAACGTGATGAGAGCATCAGGTACTCTTACATTATAATAGAACATGAAAGTCTGGTGGTCTGAGATACTTTAACTGAAGGAAATCATGGAATCTAAGTATTCTAGAAGACAATCCACTTGTGGACTCTGTCTAGGCTGAAAAGTCGTTTTTTGACATAAAAGTTGGAAACGCAGCTTTGGACTCTGTCTAGGCTGAAAAGTCGTTTTTTGACATAAAAGTTGGAAATGCAGCTTAAGGTAGTAAAACGTGATGAGAGCATCAGGTACTCTTACATTATAATAGAACATGAAAGTCTGGTGGTCTGAGATACTTTAACTGAAGGAAATCATGGAATCTAAGTATTCTAGAAGACAATCCACTTGTGGACTCTGTCTAGGCTGAAAAGTCGTTTTTTGACAAAAAAGTTGGAAATGCAGCTTAAGGTAGTAAAACGTGATGAGAGCATCAGGTACTCTTACATTATAATAGAACATGAAAGTCTGGTGGTCTGAGATACTTTAACTGAAGGAAATCATGGAATCTAAGTATTCTAGAAGACAATCCACTTGTGGACTCTGTCTAGGCTGAAAAGTCGTTTTTTGACATAAAAGTTGGAAATGCAGCTTAAGGTAGTAAAACGTGATGAGAGCATCAGGTACTCTTACATTATAATGAAAGATGAAAGTCTGGTGGTCTGAGATACTTTAACTGAAGGAAATCATGGAATCTAAGTATTCTAGGAGAGAATCCACTTGTGGACTCTGTCTAGGCTGAAAAGTCGTTTTTTTGACATAAAAGTTGGAAACGAAGCTTTGGACTCTGTCTAGGCTGAAAAGTCGTTTTTTGACAAAAAAGTTGGAAATGCAGCTTAAGGTAGTAAAACGTGATGAGAGCATCAGGTACTCTTACATTATAATAGAACATGAAAGTCTGGTGGTCTGAGATACTTTAACTGAAGGAAATCATGGAATCTAAGTATTCTAGAAGAGAATCCACTTGTGGACTCTGTCCTAGGCTGAAAAGTCGTTTTTTGACATAAAAGTTGGAAACGCAGCTTTGGACTCTGTCTAGGCTGAAAAGTCGTTTTTTGACATAAAAGTTGGAAATGCAGCTTAAGGTAGTAAAACGTGATGAGAGCATCAGGTACTCTTACATTATAATAGAACATGAAAGTCTGGTGGTCTGAGATACTTTAACTGAAGGAAATCATGGAATCTAAGTATTCTAGAAGAGAATCCACTTGTGGACTCTGTCTAGGCTGAAAAGTCGTTTTTTGACATAAAAGTTGGAAACGCAGCTTTGGACTCTGTCTAGGCTGAAAAGTCGTTTTTTGACATAAAAGTTGGAAATGCAGCTTAAGGTAGTAAAACGTGATGAGAGCATCAGGTACTCTTACATTATAATAGAACATGAAAGTCTGGTGGTCTGAGATACTTTAACTGAAGGAAATCATGGAATCTAAGTATTCTAGAAGAGAATCCACTTGTGGACTCTGTCTAGGCTGAAAAGTCGTTTTTTGACAAAAAAGTTGGAAATGCAGCTTAAGGTGGTAAAACGTGATGAGAGCATCAGGTACTCTTACATTATAATAGAACATGAAAGTCTGGTGGTCTGAGATACTTTAACTGAAGGAAATCATGGAATCTAAGTATTCTAGAAGAGAATCCACTTGTGGACTCTGTCTAGGCTGAAAAGTCGTTTTTTGACATAAAAGTTGGAAACGCAGCTTTGGACTCTGTCTAGGCTGAAAAGTCGTTTTTTGACATAAAAGTTGGAAACGCAGCTTTGGACTCTGTCTAGGCTGAAAAGTCGTTTTTTTGACATAAAAGTTGGAAATGCAGCTTAAGGTAGTAAAACGTGATGAGAGCATCAGGTACTCCTACATTATAATAGAACATGAAAGTCTGGTGGTCTGAGATACTTTAACTGAAGGAAATCATGGAATCTAAGTATTCTAGAAGAGAATCCACTTGTGGACTCTGTCTAGGCTGAAAAGTCGTTTTTTGACATAAAAGTTGGAAACGCAGCTTTGGACTCTGTCTAGGCTGAAAAGTCGTTTTTTGACATAAAAGTTGGAAACGCAGCTTTGGACTCTGTCTAGGCTGAAAAGTCGTTTTTTTGACAAAAAAGTTGGAAATGCAGCTTAAGGTAGTAAAACGTGATGAGAGCATCAGGTACTCTTACATTATAATAGAACATGAAAAGTCTGGTGGTCTGAGATACTTTAACTGAAGGAAATCATGGAATCTAAGTATTCTAGAAGACAATCCACTTGTGGACTCTGTCTAGGCTGAAAAGTCGTTTTTTTGACAAAAAAGTTGGAAATGCAGCTTAAGGTAGTAAAACGTGATGAGAGCATCAGGTACTCTTACATTATAATAGAACATGAAAGTCTGGTGGTCTGAGATACTTTAACTGAAGGAAATCATGGAATCTAAGTATTCTAGAAGACAATCCACTTGTGGACTCTGTCTAGGCTGAAAAGTCGTTTTTTGACATAAAAGTTGGAAACGCAGCTTTGGACTCTGTCTAGGCTGAAAAGTCGTTTTTTGACAAAAAAGTTGGAAATGCAGCTTAAGGTAGTAAAACGTGATGAGAGCATCAGGTACTCTTACATTATAATAGAACATGAAAGTCTGGTGGTCTGAGATACTTTAACTGAAGGAAATCATGGAATCTAAGTATTCTAGAAGACAATCCACTTGTGGACTCTGTCTAGGCTGAAAAGTCGTTTTTTTGACATAAAAGTTGGAAACGCAGCTTTGGACTCTGTCTAGGCTGAAAAGTCGTTTTTTGACATAAAAGTTGGAAATGCAGCTTAAGGTAGTAAAACGTGATGAGAGCATCAGGTACTCTTACATTATAATAGAACATGAAAGTCTGGTGGTCTGAGATACTTTAACTGAAGGAAATCATGGAATCTAAGTATTCTAGAAGACAATCCACTTGTGGACTCTGTCTAGGCTGAAAAGTCGTTTTTTGACAAAAAAGTTGGAAATGCAGCTTAAGGTAGTAAAACGTGATGAGAGCATCAGGTACTCTTACATTATAATAGAACATGAAAGTCTGGTGGTCTGAGATACTTTAACTGAAGGAAATCATGGAATCTAAGTATTCTAGAAGACAATCCACTTGTGGACTCTGTCTAGGCTGAAAAGTCGTTTTTTTGACATAAAAGTTGGAAATGCAGCTTAAGGTAGTAAAACGTGATGAGAGCATCAGGTACTCTTACATTATAATGAAAGATGAAAGTCTGGTGGTCTGAGATACTTTAACTGAAGGAAATCATGGAATCTAAGTATTCTAGGAGAGAATCCACTTGTGGACTCTGTCTAGGGCTGAAAAGTCGTTTTTTGACATAAAAGTTGGAAACGAAGCTTTGGACTCTGTCTAGGCTGAAAAGTCGTTTTTTGACAAAAAAGTTGGAAATGCAGCTTAAGGTAGTAAAACGTGATGAGAGCATCAGGTACTCTTACATTATAATAGAACATGAAAGTCTGGTGGTCTGAGATACTTTAACTGAAGGAAATCATGGAATCTAAGTATTCTAGAAGAGAATCCACTTGTGGACTCTGTCTAGGCTGAAA
>JBAMJR010000624.1:0-63923 GCA_038501785.1 Myoxocephalus aenaeus | reverse complement strand
AAAAAGGATTTAATGCAACCCAGACGCCAGATAAAAGATATTGGCATCGTACATTTCTGTAAACCGCAGGATAAGTTGCATAGCAAGTATAACGTAACAAGCGTAACTTAACAAATGCAAAGTAACAAGCGTAGAGGAACAAATGTAAAGTAACAAACAAGTGTAACGTAATAAGTGTAACGTAACAAGCGTAACATAACAAACATAACGTAACTTGCGTTTGCAAAGTAACAAACGCAAAGTAGCAAATGTAAAGTAACACATTTTAAGTAACAAACGCAAAGTAGCAAATGTAAAGTAACAAATGTAAATGCCAATATGTTTTCTTGCCAACTGGGCAATTTAATGAACAATGTGGTCATAAACTATTTATATAAATCTATTTTTCTCTCAATAACATTTGGCGTAGACATTTTGACTTCTCACGCACCGGTGGAATTAACAACAGCGATGGCCCTGTTCCATTTAGGTGTGTCAGTAAGCCGTGACACTGATGCATCCGTTCATTTTAATTAATGAGAAAGCACTTTGTAAAAAAAAGACCCGTCTCGCTGCTGTTTTGCAGTCGCGCTGGAGAGGTAACATTTTAAAACCCCTCGTGAAGGTTTTATCTGTGAAGTGTTTCCTCTTGGTTCTTTATTTTTTGGGGTCTTATTGGGGGTTCACTTTGCGCATTCACACAAGGCCTTCATACAACTGCTTTACTGCGCTGGTTAAAGCACAGCACTTAAAACCGCAGCGTGCATTTGCCGACCTCTCTGTTGTCGTATCGTGCGCTAAGTGACGCTCGTGGCCATCGAACTGAAGAAGTTGCTTCCTGATGACTTTCCCCCCGAAGAAACGCAACGGCACGGACGCAGCGATCCGCTGCAGCCGGGAGGCAGTCTTACGAGGCCGAGCGCGTTCTGTTGTGACAGTTTAACCTCTGTGAACAGAGTGATGCAATAAGCCAACCTGCTTTATTGACTATGTGAATCACAGTCGGCCTTGATTCAGTGTAGCTACCAGCTAAACGCTACATGCTACGGGCTAATCTCCAGAGTATAACTTGATCCAGGCGGAGCAGATCTCTCCACCCTGCTCCGGGGATCTTTATCTCTGCCGCGCGATTGAATTATTTCTGCTCTCTCCTGCTCAGTCGGAGGAATTGAGTTACAGGGAACCATAATGCACAACAACAGACTGCTTGTGTCGCAGACCTGTGTCAAGACAATACGAGCAGAACGCTGAGCTACATGCTAATTTAGCAACCAAATGAAGGGCCTTCTGACTGAGGAAGTAAGAGTGCGAACAAAACAAAAAGCCAAGAAGAAGAAGAATATTCCCTGTATTCTTTCAACAAAGACATTCTCACAATGGGTCCCAAAGTTAAGAGGATTGTGTGCAGCCTTATTGATTTTTCTTTGTAGCAGTGTCCGGGAGATGGCGCCGAGAAAATGAGGTCTGGCTCGAAGGTTTATGTGCTGCCACGGTTAGGAGGAAACGTGAGCCGAGGATTCGGCCGGCCTTTTATTGTAAATGTGCTCCCTCTAGATGGACTTAAAGTGTCTGTTGTCCTGGCTATACGGGGGGAATTAAATATGAAGGGTATCAGTAAATGGGCAGGAAGACTCCAAACGAGTGCTTAGGGACAGTTTCCCATTATTGTCATCTATTATCTCGGACAGATAGCGATGCCGGCCACCGACTCGTCGATTGCGATCCGCTGCACGTCGGCGGCGGGCAGACAGGTTATGGGCTGTGTGAAAAAAAAGTAGCCCCCGTTAACTGTTTAAAGGGGATAATTTGGGCCTACTTTGCGCTGCAATCAAATAGAAAACATTCATAATTAATGCGGCGGTGCGAGACAATACTGCAGGACGGCACAACAGAGCTTCCCAGCTCATGATTAAATAAGCAACCTGATGTTTAACTTCTGCGAGCGCGCCGCCACCCAGCCGTTTTCTGGCTTATACGAAAATTCAGAACTGTGTGAAATCTGACAAACAAATCCCCGTCTTGTGCCGTGAGATTAGAGCTGCTGAGAGATTCATCGAAGCCACGGACGCATGTTCTCGTCGGTCGTCCTCCTCTTTAGCGCCACGTTACCGTGGTGTTCTTCCCGTGTCGGATACTCGCTTATTTTCCGGGGCTCACCTCTGCGTAGACCGCCGTAAAACGAGCCGGTCTGTACACAGACAGTCACTCTGAATAATAGGCCGGCGAGCCGTAAATGTCAGCCGCTTTAAATCACACGCAACCCGGCGCTGTGTCCCGGAGAGAGAACGCTTCATCACCGCTTAAACTACAGCCGCACATTTATTATGTGTATGTTTATAAATCACTAAGGAGACCTCACATTCCTGAAGCCTGTAAAAAAAAAAAAAGGAGAGCGAGAAGAGAGAGAGAGGCAGAAACAAATGTGTGAAGATCATTGTTTCATATCCTGACCTGTGGTAACATGAAGTTTGATAACGGGCCGGTTGCTTTGTATTTAGACGCGCCGCCTCTCTCTCGGTTGCTCGTATGAACACTCGAGGCTGGAGATGAAAATATAGACGGAGCCTCGAGCTTTATCTTTCACAATGTTGCATGAAATGAGATATACCTCAATATATATCAGAAATACCTCATAAATCCTGGATCGGGTATCGGCGAGTACACGAGTCTGATGTCACGTTATCGTGGATTATTTACACGCGTGTCACTTACGACCCTTTTTTCCTGCTAATGCTACATTGTGAACAACACCTCTGTGGAGAGCTAGTTAACGTTAGCTGTTAGCTGTTAGCTGTTAGCGCAGAAGCTAACTTTACAAATAGGTCGCGCTGAGTTACGTCATGTTGTGTTCATGGTCTATCCAGTTAAAATGAGCGTTGGGCGAAGGTTAAGACTTCCTCATGATGTGTTCAAATGTTGTAAAATCTAGTTTTTGGTGAGAAACTTGAATAATTACAGTTGTTTTCACAGCAATAAAAAATTATAAGATATAAATAAGATATTATTTTAGTTTTAAAATACTTAATTAAAACTACAAATGCCAAGATTTATGCCAAGAATTTTTCACTTTAGGAAACAATGTATATATACATATATATTATATATGTATTCTTTTTTTACACACCGGTATCTTATTGTTATTTGGTATCAGCCGATTGGCAAGTTTATATTGAATCTGTATCAGAAGGAAGCTGAACGTTTCTGTATTAAGACGGTATGAAGTTTTGTATTTCTACAATCTCACCTGAGCCAAGAAAACAACAAGGATTAAGACCACATATGAGTGAAGGACCTAAACGCCCCTCACAGGGTCTGCACAGTCTAAGTGGAAGAGCTATACCCGTAGAAACACACAGCGCTGTGGCATCACACATGTGTCTGCAGTCTGGAGCTCCACCTCTCTCTTTTGTTACGGACAGTTAATATTAACACTCGGCTGACAGTGAATTCCCCGGCGTCTCCCAGAAACGTCGGTCCACGGCAAAAGATATCGCCTCCGCTGAAGATCAGTCAAAATAAGCCAATCGGGTCTTTCATCCCGCCCCTTTTTACGGCCCCCAGCGCGGAGATTTACGAGTAACAGTGAGATGTACAGTTACCCAATATCTGTATATACATGCTTTTTATGAAGCAGGGTGCTTCTGCTCTCTCCGTTTCCCTCATAAAAGATGGCACATTCCTAGATTTTACTCACCCAGTGTTTGGCTCGGGGGCTTTTCTTCGTTCCTCTCCAACCTGGTCTGACTTCTGTAAGTAAGACTCGTAAAAACCTACTAGTACGACCAGGTAGATACCCAAAATATGTGTTTCACTGTTCATGTAACGCATTGCTGTTTCCTTTGTGTTGTGTTTGTGTTGCATACACAGTAGAAATATATTTAAAAAAATACTTCTTTACTGCTTCACAAGCCATCTACTCTCAGGAAATACGTTTCTTTTATTTAGTTTGCTCAGCCATCACAATTTTGTTGATATGACACAGAGTTATCATGACTTGTAAAGACACTGTACAAGTTTATTTAATCAAGATGTTGACGTTCACGGGTTATACTGAATAAATAAAGTGGTTGACTAATGTAAAAACTTGACTATGATTCATTGTACACACGTTTTAATGACAATAAAGTTGATAAGAATGTAATCCGAGCAATGCTCAGTGCATGTACAGTGCACGTCTTGTTTAACATGAGGGTTTATGTTAATAAGTATACAGATACCTTCCTGAACTTTGATCAATTCATCTTGTATTTACAAGAAGGCAAAATTGCTGTGAAAACATGGCAGACTACCGTCGGTCAGTGTCCCCCGCTGTAGCAAGCTAGTAGCAGCGCTAGCTAGCTAGCGCTGTTGCTAGCTAGCGCTGCTGCTGCTACCGGCCGCTGCTGCTGCTACTGCCCCGCGTTCCCTCTGCCCGCGTCGGGTGTCGAGCCTGGTCCCGCTACCTTCGGTGGTTTTCGGGGAGCTAGCGGAAGTTAGCGGGGAAGTAACGGAGCGCTAGCAGGAGCCCCCAGCTGGCTACAGCGGGGAGCTAACGGGGACACTGACCGAAGGTAGTAGCGGCTCGTAACCCGACGTTTACGGTAGTTAGCTAATTAGCTTGTCCTAGCTTGACGTAAGAGTGTCATCTTTACAAATAACAAAATTTTCCTTGGTACAAGTCGAATGACCACAGAAATCATGCAGTTCCATATCCGCTGGAGTCAGGCGGCATCCTCTGGTTCTGCCGAGAGAAGCCGAAGCGAAAGTGTCTTAAAACTCTGGCTTTCTGTGATTGACAGGTTTCTCTACCAGAGACGTATACGGCGTGTCTACGTCTCTTCCTCCTGAGTCCTTATATGGTCGCTTCCCTTTATAGGTTGCAAAAAAAACAAAACATGGCGACGACAGTAATCCAAGATGGCGACGTCCTCTGGTTGCAAGAAGAAGTCAGATTGTATACTGTATTGTAAACATGAGTTTATGTCTCAATCTCTAGTTTCAAGTCTTCTTCAATACAGCATGATGTTCATTTAGTAAATTATGGTCATTTAGAGTCAAACAGACCATAAAGCAGGGGACGCTTTAGGGGCGGGGGCTACAAGGTGATTGACAGGTCGATACCAGAGACGTATACTGCGTCTCTACGTCTCCTCCTCCTCAGTCCAGATATGGCTTCAAAACGTCCACGATGACCACGCCCACTTCTTACCTACAGTCTGTGGTTGTACTCGTATTCTATTTCTATGAATACAGTAAAAAAAAGACTACCCTCTCACTCCTGAAGCCTCTTGTGAGCGCTCTGGCCCACTTCCTGGTCTCCCAGGCTGCTCCCTCCTCCCTGCGGTGCTGTGGGGAGTGTGACAGCACTGGCTGAGGAAACCACAGCTCATCAGCTGCTGGGATCCACTGGGCTGCACTGCAGGGTTAGCAAGTATATTTCTGTCTGGAAAGTGTGACCTTTGACCTCCTCACCACTGGTTGCTTGTCTCGAGTGTTTCCCTCCGGCGTATCTCTAAAGAAAGAAATTATTATAATTTCTGAATACAACCACAAATCTTTTCTCTTCTCTCATACATGTTGATGTCGGTAAAGGAAATGCATTCTATTACTGTACTTGGAAGGGTTGAAAGGGCATTTAAAAGTCACTTGAATTAGGGCAGCGCTGCGTTTCACATGAACATGCAATCACGAGGCGACGGGGTTGAGGTTGAGAGCGAGGGAAGGAATGAATGGGACGCAGCATAAATAAACTTTTCATGTGTCACTTCTCAAACTATAAATGGGAAATGATGTTCCAGAATCAGCTACGCACCATTTTAATAGTGAGCTTTTGGGGCTATTAAAGGAAAACTTCCCCCACACAATCACCATCTGTTTATTTTAATTCTTGAAAAAGACTTTGTGTTTTTACTCTCACGCCTCCACAGTGAACGGGGAATCAAGAAACTGAGAAAACTTTTGATGAATTGAGGTTAATTGGGGCCATTTTAAACAAAACTATATTAAAACATCCCTTTCCAAACTCGTGCGTTATAATCCAAGCCTCTCATTTCTTTCACATGCTCACTTCTTCCCAAACACATCTTCACTAAAACCTTACTACTTAAAAAACACATCCACACTTTGAAGGAACAAGTGATCGTCGCTCTGTGTGGGAGCGGGGGCGGAGCTTCAGGGCTACGTTACAAACGGTTGTATAGAAGTCTATTCTTCATGTGATAAAGCTGCATTTTCTCTTCTGCCCACCAGGAGGCGACTTCTCTGGTTGTATAGAAGTATATGCTTCATGTGTTAAAGCTGCATTCTCTCTCCTGACCACCAGGGGGCGACTCCTCTGATTGTATAGAAGTATATGCTTCATGTGTTAAAGCTGCATTCTCTCTCTACTAACCACCAGGGGGCGACTCCTATGGTTGTATAGAAGTCTATGCTTCATGTGTTAAAGCTGCATTCTCTCTCCTGACCACCAGGGGGGCGACTCCTCTGGTTGTATAGAAGTCTATGCTTCATGTGTTAAAGCTGCATTCTCTCTCCTGACCACCAGGGGGCGACTCCTCTGATTGTATAGAAGTATATGCTTCATGTGTTAAAGCTGCATTCTCTCTCTACTAACCACCAGGGGGCGACTCCTCTGGTTGTATAGAAGTATATGCTTCATGTGTTAAAGCTGCATTCTCTCTCTACTGACCACCAGGGGGCGACTCCTCTGGTTGTATAGAAGTATATGCTTCATGTGTTAAAGCTGCATTCTCTCTCCTGACCACCAAGGGGGCGACTCATCTGGTTGTATAGAAGTATATGCGTCATGTGTTAAAGCTGTATTCTCTCTCTACTGACCACCAGGGGGCGACTCCTCTGGTTGTATAGAAGTCTATTCTTCATGTGATAAAGCTGCATTCTCTCTCCTGACCACCAGGGGGCGACTCCTCTGATTGTATAGAAGTATATGCTTCATGTGTTAAAGCTGCATTCTCTCTCCTGACCACCAGGGGGCGACTCCTCTGGTTGTATAGAAGTCTATGCTTCATGTGTTAAAGCTGCATTCTCTCTCTACTAACCACCAGGGGGCGACTCCTCTGGATGTATAGAAGTATATGCTTCATGTGTTAAAGCTGCATTCTCTCTCTACTGACCACCAGGGGGCGACTCCTCTGGTTGTATAGAAGTATATGCTTCATGTGTTAAAGCTGCATTCTCTCTCCTGACCACCAAGGGGCGACTCATCTGGTTGTATAGAAGTATATGCGTCATGTGTTAAAGCTGTATTCTCTCTCTACTGACCACCAGGGGGCGACTCCTCTGGTTGTATAGAAGTATATGCTTCATGTGTTAAAGCTGCATTCTCTCTCCTGGCCACCAAGGGGCGACTCATCTGGTTGTATAGAAGTATATGCTTCATGTGTTAAAGCTGTATTCTCTCTCCTGACCACCAGGGGGCGACTCATCTGGTGTATAGAAGTCTAAGCTTCATGTGTTAAAGCTGCATTCTCTCTCTACTGACCAGCAGGGGATGACTCCTCTGGTTGTATAGAAGTCTATCCTTCATGTGATAAAGCTACATTCTCTCTCCTGACCACCAGAGGGTGACTCCTCTGGTTGTATAGAAGTCTATGAGAAACTTCTCTCTTGATTCATTCCCTCAGTAAACATTGCCTCGACGTCACTCTCCTCCGATTCCAAATATGGTAACTTCCAGTTTATAGGTTGCAAAAAGAACCAAGATGGCGACGGCCGTAATCCAAGATGGCGACGGCTAAACCTCCAAACTCGAGGCTTCAAAACGTCGGTCCACAAACCTATTGGCGACGTCTGGATGACTACGTCCACTTCCTGTCTCCAGTCTGTGGTTGCAACCAAACTCAATCATTCCGACGTGTTTACTCGGACCGTTTGCAAGTCAACACGTCTGCATCAGAAGTTCGTTCTGTTGCCGCTCTCTGGCAGCTCTTACTTTTTGACCGTTGCCCTCGGTGCCGCTCGGCCCACGTCTCCGTACGTCAATACGGACCCTCGCCTGCTCCTAATTGAGACGCATCTGTATCGAGCTGAAATCTACAAGTCAATCATTGAATATGAAAAATGGAGCGTGGGAGGGTGGGAGTGAGATCAATGATATGGATCTGCATGTGCAGACTGAGCCTCCATCCTGTGTGTGTGTGTGTGTGTGTGTGTGTGTGTGTTGGGGGTGCTGCAGCGTTATTGGACATCTGAATGAGTAATGATGTCGTCCCAGACTGTTCAATTACCACCAGCGCTCGTTTATTAAAGAGGGGCTGGAGAGACGGAGCGAGGAGGGCGGCGGCTCCGGTGCCGAAGGAAGCGGAGGATGAATGGGTGGAGGAAACGACACATGCAGGAAATTCTACTTTTATTCCGTTTCATTTATCGAGTATCGCGTCCACACCCAGATGTGTATTTGAGCTCCTTCACCACTGAGACCTCATTTAGGTGCCGTTGTTCATGAAAAGGACCAAAGAGACGATCTACCGGATGTGCTGAGGAGAGGCTAACGTTAGCGCTTGCCCTCGCTTCGTCCCATAGATTTTGTGTTTAGATCATTTTACCTTGTTAGCTAACGGCTATGCATCAATGTCTTGTCACATCTGATTAGCGCAGAAGCTAACAGATGAAGACGCATTCATCAGCAGTCCTATATGTTGAGATCAAACAACGGAGGCGTTGTTAAATCAGCCTCCAGGCGGGTGAGTCAGACCCATGGAGGCCTACTGAGCAGACTGAGGAGGACCAGGAAGCTAACTTACTTATTGACCTACAGAAACAACGTTAAAGTTCTGCAATGAAACGGTTCTCCCCAGAAACAATCATACTAGAGACCTCATGCAGCTCTGAGTTAAGTCCAAGGCTGTTTTCCCTTTCAAATTGTTATTTCTTATCCCTAATTCGCACTAAAAAGGTACATATTTCATGGCAAAAAATGCAACATTGTTTTTTTTGTTTTTTTGTGGAGTGAGATACATTTTTCTGAGCTTTACTGATCACGTTGTCTGGAACGGACATATTCAAAATGTAAACATAGCGTTCAACCTTGAGAAAAAGGAGCGCGGACCAGATCCGCTCCGTTCTGACCTTTCACAATAAAAGCCCCAGATATATACACTTTGTAACTTTTTACCACAAGTTGATAGAATCTCAGAAGTTGTTCCTCTGCTTGAGTCAATCTATTCAAACCTTTTATTGAAAAAGTGCTGCAACTGTTTGAATAGTTTTGAAATCGCCCGTCTCACAGACAGAGACTCTCACCCGCTGCATGCCGCGCTGTTCTTAAGTTTATTTTGCGCTTAAGAAACTTATGGATGTGTTGAAAGCACTCATAATTATATGACAGTGTTATTACTACACCATACATATCATTATTGTAGAACATGATTAAGGTGGACTCATGATGAGAATACAGAGAATCGTACATATATCCTCATAAGTCTATATTTATTCGTATACTACTGCCAGCAGGCACATTTAAATAAATATAATCTGATTGATCTGGGTGATGAAGCACTTAAAATTAGCCGATACATTTTCCCAACACTGACGCATTGAACTTGTCTGATATATTTGCGACGCTTATGTCTCGCAGCGGGGGCGGAGTTAAGCTGCGTTCACACCGACAACGTTGCGAATCGTTTGCTGTGAATGCAGCTTTAGATTTTGCCATGATTAAGGTAGGTTCCTCTGAGTTTATTTGCCATTGTACTGTTAGAACATCGTGGTGTCAGTGCTCGATTATTATCCCTTCTGAAGAGGAACGGACGCGCGCATTTATCCAGATGACTGACGTCTGGCTAGAATTAACGAGACCGTTTCAGCGCGGATCAGCTGTGGAGAAACCGAGTTAGCCTGATGTCAATCATCTCGCTAATTTAAGATGGAGATTAGGACATTTGGTTGACTTTGTTTAGCCAGGTACGAAAAATAGGGCCCTGGTGTGGAAAGACCTTCAAGGTTATACTGACAAAAAAAAAAAACTTCAAAGGTTGAGATCATGGTCATTTCCCAGCCTGAAAACTAAGACGTTTAAGTTGCCAAAACTTAACCAGACCTTGGAATATATTTATTTGGAAAGCACTGCAAAGTGGCCTATTTTTGCAATTTTCTTTTGGCAGATTTTTGTTGATGACCCCATGTGTCTGGATAGTTCTTCCCCTCTCTCTCTCTCTCTCTCTCTCTCTCTCTCTCTCTCTCTCTCTCTCTCTCTCACACACACTCTTCCATTTGGCCTGCTCTTTCCCACTCCTCACCTCCTCTCTTTTCTCACCCTGTCTGTCCTCATGTCTGAGATGCTAAGGCAACATTGTTGCGATGTTGCCGATGCTGAGGATCCGTCAGCAGCAGCTCGCTGATCAATGGGAAAGAAAACAAATGCTGGCCAAAAGGAATTTGGGTTTTGAACTTTTCCCCTCGCTCGGTTCATAACTCAGAAACGCTGCCGGTGGAGGGAAACCGGCCTCTGACACAATGACAGCTGATCTAGATCGATGTGCGTGTGTGTGTGTGTGCGTGTGTGTGTGTGTGTGTGTATATGCATAATTTGTGTACGTATATGCGGGTGTGAATCTGTTGTATGCTTATTCTTCTGCAACCCTGCATAGATAGCAGTGTGTGTATCTATTTTGGCATGTGTGTGTGTGTGTGTGTTTGTGTGTATATGCATCATTTGTGTATGTATATGCCTCATGTGTGAATTTGTTGCATGCTTATTTTTCTGCAACCCTGCATATATAGAAGTGTGTTTATCTATTTTGGCATGTGTGTGTGTGTGTGTGTGTGTGTGTGTGACATTGTAATGAGCGCCTCGTTTGTCCTCGTCCATCTGACCCACATCCTGCCCCCCCCCCCCCCCCCCCCCCCCCCCCCGCTATGTACACACACATTCATGCTTGGCGAGACGTGCTTGACTCATGACTCCACCAGACTGGCCAACGCCGCCGTGTTGCTGTTGTGGAGCCTCGGCCCTCGCAGCGTCCTCGCCGTGTCACGGAACCTCACAGAGGGCGTATTGTTCGTCGGGCTTGGGAAAGACCGGAGTTCAAGGACATTAATATCTAGGATGTGTAATCCCTCCCCGCTCCATATCCTTCTCGTTCAGCTTTTGGAGATGTGGATGTTTTATCTGGGAAAGTACCATTGATCAAATGTGACTGTGCTGCTGAAGGGCTTCTCTAAATTATTAGGATGCTCTGGTTTGTATTTCTGTAGAAGTTAAAAGTGAAATCAATGTGCTTGAAATAACACAGATAAAAACACTTGTTATGATGGAGTGAAGGTGGTTAAATAATGAAATAAGTTTCCTTCTCCGGCCACAGAAGAAGCAGGTGGTAGTTCCACGGTGTCAGGGGGCCTCTGGCTTCACCTGTGAAACATCACTCGAAGAGACACACACCAACCAGGAAGAGACTCAACATGACCACAGAGAGACACAAAACAACTAAGAGACACAACACAAATACACTAAACAACTACAAAGAGACAAAAAACTACTACAAAGAGACGCAAATCGACTACAAAAAGACAAAAAAGCAACAAAAAAAGAGACAAAAAATTACTAAAAAGAGATGCAACATGACCACAATGACACAAAAACCGACAAAGAGATTCAAAGTAACTACAAAGACACAAAACAAATACAAAGAGACACAAAATTACTACAAAGAGACACAAAACTATCAAAGAGACACAAAACTATCAAAGAGACACAAAAACAAATACAAAGAGACACAAAGTGACTACAGAGAGACACACAAACAAACAAAAAACACAAGATAACTACACAGACACAAAATGACTACAGAAAGACACAACTCAACCCAAAAGAAAGCGTCTGCGTCTCATAACCCGCTCATGTGTGTGTTTGTGAGTTAAAGTAAGAGAGAAAAGAAGCTGGTCCTTTACATTCTAAGACGCAGTACAAAGGAGCAGGGACCGACACACACCCTTCTAAACACACACACGCACCAACACACCGGGTGTGTGTGTGATCCCAACACACACGTTGCAGGGCGGTGGGCGTGCCGGCATCACTTCCTACGTGCCGCCGAGGAGCCGGAGATGATTAGCCGGCTCGTCTCCGAGCGCTAATTGCCAAACCCGGCGTCACCTTCGCTGTCGACTAATTATGCTAACAGGTCGGATTAGAGCGAATCAGCTGTTTAAAAAAAGATTCTTCTGTGCCGAGCGTTAAAGTAGCAGAAAGGAAACTTTGTTAGTTTTACTCCGTTACAGAAGAATGCTATTGAGTCACTGATTTCTCGTTCTTCAATTCAGTGAAACTTGATTTTTTTTTTAAAGTATTTATTATCCAATTTGACTGACTAATAATAAGAAAGCAGAAATATAAACAGTAAGAAATCAAGAAGATTTCCAAAAAATTAAGAAAGGGAATTTAGAAGAAAACAATTGTATTGATAAAGACAATACAACTGTTTTATAGAAACAGTTAGAGGAGAAATAAGTCAATATATGTCAAGATGTTCACATTATTTATAATATTTTCAGATCCTTAGACGAAGATATGATAAGCTAGAACTTTATATATGAATCCTGAAGGCAATTTTTGTGCCAGAAGAATAAAAAAAAAACATATAATACAAATATAGACATGAACAGTCGAATAGTTATGCGTAAAATAAATAATACTGACACAGTTGCGAAATAGAACGCAATAAAATACAACGTGTATAAAAGGTGATATGATATGAAAGTATTAAAAACAACGTACATGTGCAGTGGATTCACTATTTCACTGCGTATTGCCTTCAAGTAGTCAAAGTGATATATATATATATATATATATATATATATATATATATATATATATATATATATATATATGTATATATATATGAGCCCCTGCACAGACAGATATCCTCAGTCTCACAGATACTCTCTAACATGTGTACAAGTACATGCATCCACTGACCCGCCTCATGCGAAGACCGGACCAGAGGCCATGTTTCATTAGAGGTGTCACCGGCATGAATGATCAAGCAGCATCTTCTTCACCTCCGTCTTCAGGCCTCCGCCTCCCGCGCTCCCTCTTTCATTTTTATGTAAAACACATTGTGAAAGGTCAGCGGGAGAGAGAGGCGAGAGCATGAGAGAGAGAGGCCTGCATGTGTGTGTGTGTGTGTGTGTGTGTGTGTGTGTGTGTGTGTGTGTGTGTGTGTGTGTGTGTGTGTGTGTGTGTGAGAAGTGGGGTCTCGGGCCGGCGGCGAGAGGGCCGACGCGGCGGCCGGGCGCCAGAGAGAGAAAAGAGGTCACATCCATATTCATGGCGTCGGACGCACACATGTAAAACTACTTTAATGCTCCGTGACAGGAGGCTGTGCTGAGGCGGAAGGAGAGGAGACGAGGGAAGGAGACGAGAGAAGAGAAGAGAAGGAGAGGAGACGAGGGAAGGACACGAGAGAAGGAGAGGAGAGAAGAGAAGAGAAGGAGAGGAGAGAAGGGAAGGAGACGAGAGGAGAGAAGAGAAGGAGAGGAGAGGAGACGAGGGAAGGACACGAGAGAAGGAGAGGAGAGAAGAGAAGAGAAGGAGAGGAGAGAAGGGAAGGAGACGAGAGGAGAGAAGAGAAGGAGAGGAGACAAGGGAAGGAGACGAGATTAGAGGGAAGGAGACGAGAGGCAAGGAAACGAGAGGAGGGAGAGGAGGGAAGGAGACGAGAGGAGAGAAGAGAAGGAGACGAGACGAGACGAGAGAAGGAGACAAGGGAAGGAGAGAAGAGGAAGGAGAGGAGAGGAGAGAAGAGAAGGAGAGGAGACGAGGGAAGGAGAGGAGAGAAGGAGAGGAGAGAAGAGAAGAGAAGGAGAGGAGACGAGGGAAGGAGACGAGAGGAGACGAGACGAGAGAAGAGAAGGAGAGGAGACGAGACGAGGGAAGGAGACAAGGGAAGGAGAGGAGACAAGGGAAGGAGAGGAGAGAAGAGGAAGGAGAGGAGAGAAGAGAAGGAGACGAGAGGTGAGGAAACGAGAGGAGGGAAGGAGACGAGAGGAGAGGGAAGGAGACGAGAGGAGAGGAGGGAAGGAGGTGGATGGAAGGACAGGGTAGGAGAGGAGAGGGGAGAAGAGGAGAGGAGGGAATGAGAGGAGAGGAGAGGGAAGGAGATGAGATGGAAGGAGAGGAGGGAATGGAAGGAGAGGAAAGGTGACAAGGGAAGGAGAGGAGATGGAAGGAGAGGAGGGAAGGAGAGGAGAGGAAAGGTGACAAGGGAAGGAGAGGAGATGGAAGGAGAGGAGGGAAGGAGAGGAGAGGGAAGGTGACAAGGGAAGGAGAGGAGATGAGACGAGAGGAGATGGAAGGAGACGAGAGGAGACGAGAGGAAGGACAGGGAAGGTGACAAGGGAAGGAGAGGACAGGGAAGGAGAGGAGATGAGAGGGAAGGAGACGAGAGGAGAGGAGGGAAGGAGAGGAGAGGGAAGGAGACAAGGGAAGGAGCGGAGAGGGAAGGAGAGGAGAGGGAAGGAAAGGTGACAAGGGAAGGAACCGCTGTGAGAAATGTCCACGTGTCGGGGATTCACTGACTTCCTGGTGAATGAAACGCACCTCACGGCCTGAAGCACAGTTGTTGTTGTTGTTGTTGTTGTTGTTGTTGTTGGAGGAGGAGCCAGCAGCTGCTTCACGGGGCGTTTTCATTTATTCAGCTGAATATCTCACGACACGTCGCTCAGCTGAACCAGAGTTCATTAAGAGTTATTAAAAGTCAGTGAACTTGCTGAGAGTTTAAACCACAGACGTGTAGAAGAAGTGGGCGTCGCCGTCATCACGTCACTCGTTGGCTTGTCGATGTTTTGAAGCCTCGAGTTCGGCGATTACTGCCGTCGCCATCTTGTTTTTTTTTGCAACCAGTGAACAGGAAGTGACCATATCTGGACTGAGGAGGAGACGTAGAGACGCTGTATACGTCTCTGGTGTCGACCTGTCAATCACCTTGTAGCCCCGCCCCTAAAGCGTCCCCTGCTTTATGGTGTGTTTGACTCTAAATGACCATAATTTACTAAATGAACATCATGCTGTATTGAAGAAGACTTGAAACCAGAGACTGAGACTGTGTTTTAATAGTTTTTTAAAGGACACAAGAAGAGTTGTGTGTTTGCATTTTGACGTTTTTAAGAAGAAAACTGTGTTTTTTTCACTGTGAAACCTTTGCAAACATTCTGTGTGAGACACCTGCAACATTAGCGGCTGCCTGGAACCGGTCCTACCTGCTACCATGGCCCTTCTGATGCCCCCCTCCTCTCTACCGCCTTCTGCTTCATGGATTATCAGGATCATGGACCATGCCTAATACTCATTATATGAATAATTTCTGTCATATTCATGTAATGTGCTGTAACTACGCTATTCATTCTGGCCACATGACATCTATTGCTTCTGTCCATCCGGGGAGAGGGATCCTCCTCTGTTGCTCTCCCTCAGGTTTCTTCCCCTTTTTTCCCTGTGAAAGGGTTTTTACTATCTCTTTAGGAAGGTTTTTCCTGATCCGATGTGAGGTCCCGGGACAGGATGTTATGTGTACAGATTGTAAAGCCCTCCGAGGCAAACTTGTATTTGTGATGTTGGGCTATATAAAATAAACTGAATTGAATTGAATTACTGCAATCATTTAAAACACAAGAACAGATTACCTTTCTAATTTCTTTCTTCTTGTGAAGTGAAACCATCGATAAAGTTAGAGGATATTTAATGTGATTTTAAAGATTCGTCACACATGCTAACCTATACAAACACAGCTGTTACAGAATACCGTACGTTGCAGACGTCCCTTCAGGCGAGCGGTTAACCTGCTGGAAGCCAGAAGAAGAGAGCGCGCTTGTTGTAAGCAGGCGCGTCGAGGTCAGCGAGGGCGTATCGCCTCACATCAGGTAGCCGCTCATGACAATGTGGCATTATATACGGCGGCGTTTGAAGTGCGCCGCTTGACAGCCGCTCACTGTCTCCCAGCGCCCGCTTTGAAGTCGGCGGCGATGAAACGGAAAACAAAAACGGAGGAGGGGGAAAAAATGTATGAATTAAGAGCGTCTGACCGACTCTGAGAAGCGGTGTCTCTCCGGAGGGCTCCAGACAGAAGAATACGCAGCTGGACAATGGCACCACTTACCATCTCAGTGTCCCGAGGAGCCGTGTGCATTCCCTTACCTGTACGTGGGACCGTCCCTCGGGGGAGGGGTCACGGGTGGGGGTCGGACTCGAGGGAAGGGGTTTCTTCTAGTAACTCTACTCCCGACCTCTCAGACAACACCGGGGTCCCCCTGGGCATCTCCACCCTCTATTGGCATTAACTCCAACAAAGGTTCAGTGGCGACGGGAGCTTCCCGGAGCGGATAACATGATGCTATCGGTTTCCCCGCTCTGGTTTGGAGGGGTTTGGCCTTCTCCATCTGGAAATGTGTGTTTGGAATCCATCAGAATCAAAGCTTACGTGAACATTTTGCGAGCCCATTTGTTTCTCTCGTGAGTATTTAATTACTACCGTAAACGTCGGGTTACGAGCCGCTACTACCTTCGGTCAGTGTCCCCGTTAGCTCCCCGCTGTAGCCAGCTGGGGCTCATGCTAGCGCTCCGTTACTTCCCCGCTAACTTCCGCTAGCTCCCCGAAAACCACCGAAGGTAGCGGGACCAGGCTCGACACCCGACGCAGGCAGAGGGGCCGCGGGCAGTAGCAGCACTAGCTAGCAGCAGCGCTAGCTAGCAGCAGCGGTTAGTAGCTAGCAGCGGGGACACTGACCGGAGGTAGGAGCGGCTTGTAACCCGACTTTTACGGTAATCCAAGCGCATAATACACCAGCTTTGGTTTTTCCTGGGGGCGGGGGTCTGTAAGACAGGTTTATCCAGTCCAGCAGAGCAGGGAGCAGTGAATCTTCCTGCTTTAACCTCCAGCTTGCCTGGAGCAGCGGGGACTCCCCCTCAATCACTATAAGGAGGTCCTCTCCGCCCCACTCATATTCTAACCAGCAGCCCGGCTCCGCGGGGCGCTCGGTAACGGCCCGTCAGCGGCTGTAACCTCAGTGCCAAAATGGCTTTTTGACGATGTACCTAGTGTTGTTTTAAGAGCCCCCTCCCCTCGTCTGTCCTGCACACCCCCAAACGAAAATATGATTTAATCTTTTTTTCTCACTTACTCTTCTCAGCGTGGGCTCGAGAGCAAAGAAAGACAGAGAGGGGGAAAGTGAGAGGCAGAGGAAAAGCATTCCTAAGTGGTGAAGAAGGGGAGCCGTTACTTCTGCAGAGGAGGAGGAGGAGGAGGAGGAGGAGGAGGAGGAGGAGGGGAACCAGGACCTGGTCACCGGAGCCGGAGCTCCTCTGGAGGAGAACCTGAGCAGGCCTTTAATCAAGGAGCCTTTTGCTGACGTCATGCTGGAAGTCTGGCCCTTTAAAACTCAGCGCTGTTTACTTTCAGTCTGGATTACAGATCATATCTCACACTACTTTTTTTTTTACCAAACTGGACAAAAGAAATAGCAGCTTTTATTGTACTGTATCATAAAAGACCATGACAGCAAAATATCCAGCTGAGGCCTCACCGTCACATCACAAATCTGATGGCCGCCAGAATCAATAAGCTATTACCAGGTAAGAAGAAGACGCCTCTCTTTGGGCATCTGGAGTCACGGCCCTGCAGGGAAACTCCCACGAGAATTAAGTAGCTTTATTATAGTGATATAAGAATAACTAGGTTAGCCTTTGTGCTAACATTACAGGCCGAGCCTTTGTGCTAACATTACTGGGTTAGCCTTTGTGCTAACACTACTGGCCTAGCCTTTGTGCTAACATTACTGGGTTAGCCTTTTTGCTAATGTTACTGGGTTAGCCTTTGTTCTAACATTACTGGCCTAGCCTTTGTGCTAACGTTACTGGGTTAGCCTTTGTGCAACTGGACTAGCGGAAAGCACCTATTATGATGGCTGCCAGAATCCATAAACTATCTATAACCAGGTAAAGAGAACACACCTCTATGGTTCTTTCTTGTGTGCACAGAGACCAACACCAGCCTTGAAGTGTCACGTTAAGCATCAGCAAACATTTACACATCCACCAGATACAGGATTGTTTGCATTGGAGTCGTCTTTCTCACCGACTCACAACACAAGTCACATATTCATGCTTTTCATTTCTGGTGGGCTCGACCCCGTGGCCTAGAAATCACTTTTAAATACTCCTAATTTCTTTTAGCAACTACGCTTTGAGAGTAAACATGGGATTGCTGCCTGGATGACGTTAACGTTGACACTGGAGACGAGGGTTTGGACCCTGAGTCATGCGTGGTTAGGGTTTGGGAAACAAAAGCACTTCGGCTATACGGTTGGGAAAGGTTGTGGTTTTTGGGTAAACGATAATAAAGTAAACACGTCCTGTGTCGTGCTTCAAGTCACTTGTGACTTTTGCGATATTTAACCAAGACCACAATCTCCCCCTAAGTGCTGTGAGTGCCTCAACATAACCATAAAAAAGTGCTTTAATTGCTACGAGCAGATGTTGTATGGGTGAGCAAATTAAAACAACTTTTTGTATATATTCAGAACAAAACATTTCTGACTCGGATAGAAACTTCAATAATAGCATTATTTTTGTTTGTGCATATTTCTTTCAAAAATGTCGTACATGAAAGTAATTTCTGGATCTGGTCTGCCGTCTCCTGGGAAACAGACTCTTGGCTTTTATTGTCTCGCCCGATGTTTCGGCAGTCGCGTGTTTACTTCAGTCGCTCTGCAGCCTCGACCACTAAAACCCGACCGCGACCACATCCATTCTCTTCTCGGTGGGAGCGAGCGTGTTTTTTACGGATAACATTTGAAGGCAATCAAAACTATTTAAGAACATTTCAGGAGATGAGGTCGGCTCGGGAGACGAGGAGGAGTAACTTCGGTGTGTTTAAAAAAGCCGGAGCGGCAGCTGCCGCCCTTCGCCAACACCCGGCCTCTAATCTCCCTGCTCATCTCCTCCCATCCCACTCGGCTCCTCAGGAACATACTGTTCCCACACCCGGCCGGCATCAGCGGTTGACACCCACTTCAGAGCTCTGAAGCACTGTGTACATATGACCGCAAGTGGTGTTACTGTTACCAGGGATCACCTTACCCGCAGCCATCAGTTATGAGTGTGACAGGGTTGGGTAATGAGGAGGGGGGTTTACATTCATCACTCGCAACTGCACCGCTCTGTCTTAAAATCTGATTTATGTTAAATGTTGAGTTACCTAGAAAGCAAATGCAGCGCGTAATTCACTTTTCTTGCTGATTTCCAGCTAAAATAATTTGCTTAAATAAGTGTTTAAATCAATCCATGTGTTATTTTTGTATTATTACAATGGTTAAAAACATTACTTGTATACTTATACCTGTATACTTATTTTATTTTATTAAAGGGAGGGAAATGGTTGTACTGACCCCCTTGAGAAGGAAGCGCTGTCGCTTTAAGAGACGCGCTGAAGGCGACGTGAAGCGTGGGAGCTGTGAATAAAAGTTGCAAAAAAACAAAGATGGACGTGTTCTCTGCGGTTCCTTTTCGAGGGCGAAAACACGCGTGGGAGCCAACGTTCGTAGCCGCATTTGTCTGTCTGTCGTTACTGTACTTCAGTTAAAGATGTGTTCGTGCGTTTGGGGCTTTTGAAACATGAAAAACATGGTGACAGACGCAGCGCTGCTGGTGCCGTGAGAGCCGCCTGGGACCGGCCTGCTGGTCCCGAGAGTTGGAACGCAACCCGGGAACAACCTTCCAGAGGATATCTACCGCGCTCCTGAGGCCTGAACGCGTTCCTATTTTATTTAAAATTATTAAAAATGTAATTCAATTCTGCATCTAAATGTGGAATATTTTTAACATTTTTACTTGATATATACTGTACAAGTTTACCTTACATTCTGTATGTATTGTGTCTTTTGCACCTTTTTTTATTGTAAAACAAGGACACTATTGTTATATTTGAGTGAACTCCATTTTCAATAAATTATTCTTGCTTTAGGTCTAAACCGGTCAGGATATACTTGTGTTTTTGATTTAATTTAATGTAATTTGTTGTTCTTTGCATGAATGTTTCCTTCTGTAACATCAGTGTGCATCAGTGATGGGAATTATACATATATATATATATAAATATGGATCTGAATATCTATTTGGTTCATATGTACGTAGTATATTTATGTATGTAGTATTGTGAGCTCCCCAGCTTGTGGTTTAGTCCAATTAACCTTTATTTTTGGAGGGAACATATATAAGCTCTTGTTGTGTAAGTTAATAATTTGTTGCTGCTTTTCACAGTAAGCCGACGTGGATCAACGTCAGCTTTTATTCCGACCACCGTATGTCCAAAACCTGTTCACCTGGTCGCCATGTTTCTGTCTCCAACACCTAACACATGTGGCTCTAGTTGCTAACTGCTAGTTGTTAACTTTAACTGGCTAACCGCTGGCTAACCGCTGGCTAACCGCTGGCTGTTAGTCTGCCTTGTTGCTTCCTGTATTGGTGAAACGTAAAAGTACAACAGTGACTTTTAAGGCGCCCGTGCAGCTGCCGGGTCGTGTGTGCGATCCTTCACCACGCCTTTCACATTAGGAGTCAATAACTAAAGTATTGATTGATGCAGTTTGAAGCTTTGTACTTTTCCCCTCCCCCGGTGATGACGTGGAGCTCTCCGGTCGGTAACCGTGATAAATGAACAACCGGTAAAGGCCAACACGTAATAACTGCACTGTCTCTACGTCGGGTTCGCCTGACATTACCGAGATGAGGTCCATTTATTCTGCATTGATCTCGGGCGGAGGGGTCACGGACTGATGGTCTGCCTCAGCGGGCTCTCTGTTCATTCGGGGACTGAGACGTGATATCGCCGAAGCTTTAACCTCGTTTGGATGGAACCCTACAACCCTCACTCTCACTGGAGAGACGCGTGTCCTCGGCACTTTTGTGGGTCATCGCAAGGAAGAAACAAAAAGATCATTGACACCCGGCGTCCTCTCGGCACGGCTTCCCGCAGCGCCTCCCCGACCCCGCGATAATAACGGCGAACATCATTTATGCAAATGTAATTAGGCCCAGAAACACGATCGCGCAGCGCAGGGTGCCAGTGGAAATTTATCACGGGACACTCGGGCTCTAAACATTCAATTAAAATATTGAATTTCAGCGGATTTAATTTAAACGTAATAAATTAAGCAGTGGAGGAGGCTGACGTGTGATTCCACCAGCGGCCTCCGAGACGCAGGAGGGAAGGCAGTGTGTATCTGGGTCAGTGCTTCCTCTGGTGGGAACCGGCAAAAAGCATCCATTGAATGTGCATGTAGACGTGCAGCGTGCACGTAGACACGGTGTTACTGCTGTTTTTAGGAGCTTAACTTGCGAACACAACAGGTGAGGACACGGATACTTCCAATGGAGGCGTTTGGATTTCAGGAAAAGTCCAAATGGGCGACGTCACAGAGACCATGTCCATATTTCAAATTGGTTAGTGCAGTACCACGTTCATAAAGAGGCATATTTTACATGATGTTTTGGGTAGCATGCGTTAGCTAGCGAGCTAATCATTTACGTGACCCTCGGTGGATCGAAGAGGTAACTTCTTACCAAGCTGAATATTTAACGAATGATACTAAAATAAATACACCATAAAATCTACCAGCCAACCAAATAATCTTCTTGCTTTCCAAGTGTACTGTATTGGTCACACAAGTATAACTTGTGTACACGTTGTACATCTCGTTGAGTGTTCAGGGACCGATTCCAGTGGCTCTAATCGCATATAAACCTTTTGAAGTCGCATGTGTTTAATTAGCTTCTTTGTTTTCTATTTTTTTCTGTTGAGCTGGCAGATAGTGTGAGCGTGAGACGCGTTGCACGTGTTTCCTAGATGATGAACGTTTCACTCCGAGAGGTTGGGAAGTGTTTTGGGTAGCATGCGTTAGCTAGCGAGCTAATAATTTACGTGACCCTCGGCGGATCGCAGAGGTAACTTCTTACCAAGCCGAATATGTTACAAATGATACTAAAATAAAAACACGATAAAATCTACCAGCCAACAAAATAATCGTCTTGCTTTCCAAGTGTACTGTATTGGTCACAAAAGGATAACGTACACGTTGTACCTCTGGTTGAGTGTTCTAATAGTGGCATATAACCTTTTGAAGTCGCCCTGAAAGCGCTTGATAACTCACAAACAGCATGTGTTTAATTAGCTTCTTTGTTTTCTATTTTTTTCTGTCGAGCTGGCAGATAGTGCGAGCGTGAGACGCGTTGCACGTGTTTCCTAGATGATGAACGTTTCACTCCGAGAGGTGACGAGAGGTTGGGAAGTCACATTCAGACGCGGTGCAATCTAACGAGGAACATTGAGGTTGAACGGCTTCATACCTGCGTAAAAACCAGAACACGTTGCATGTTGGTGTCGGGTGAAGTGAACCGGCAGCGGCTCGGCCTCGCCTCTCTTTCTGCCGCTCACAGCCGGCAGCGAGCTTCCTGAGAGCCGATCCTCTCTTCTGAAGCTGCAGCGTCCGCCTCGGCTCCTACGAACAGATCCTCCAGAAAAAATGAAAAGTCTGCTCTCTTGAGTCACTTTGATTTGCATCTTGTAATGTCTTCTGCTCCGCTTGTGTTTACACGCGGAGGACATGGCCGCCTGCCTGGGCTTCATGGTAATACGCTGCCTTTTGTCCCAGTTCTCTTAATATCACATTAGAATTTCATCTCAAGGGGGAATTCAGAGTGTGAGAACTCTCTATGTTTAATGAATAAGACCGGGGAAGGAGTCTCTTAATAGTTGCATTAATGCTCTTTTTGGTCGGGTCCCTCTGTACATATTGTGCATAATATCAAACATGACCTGATTCTGCCCCCATTTCCATAACGCCCCTCTGGATCTCGCTGGTATTTTGTCTCCATTTGAGCTGCGTTTGAAAAAGCAGAAGTCGAATGCGGACGTCTGTGAACTCATCGCTCCAGAAAACTGGGGATGCGATGCAGAGACGTCCTTCAGAGCCGGCGTAACGCAGATATCTAAAGCCATACGGAGTGCAAATGTATGTTCACATCTCCACAGATGAGACTTGTTCATATTTACTGCAAACTCAGTCTGAATGTGCTTTATTATTATTTTTTAACTATCCTCACGTGAGGTTTAAAATGATAATAATTCAAATGCTTCTCCTTGTATATGACCAAAGGTATCTGGGCTATTATACTAATATAAACATAATTATGATACGTTATAAGCGACTTATAACCGTAGTTATGAGCACTTGGGTGTTCATAATGCTTCACATATTGAAGAAAATACTTGTCTTAATGTCAGCTGGGTGAGTTTTCATGGTGATATCTATGAGTTACACCTTTCACCCTTTCACCCTGCAGTGTCTTCACAATGAGAAATGAAAGCGTTGCCAGAGACGGGGCCACGAGGTCATCGGCGTAGCAGGATACCTGCCGCGCACCAGGATTACCTGAACCCGTGAGTTTTCCATTATTAACCGCCGTGTCGACACCAAACACCGGCCCCACGGCCACCGATAGCCCGGCATCATTTATTTATCTCTAATTAGTGGCTTTTCATTCAAAATCCAGAAACTATAGCCTGGAATAGACATAACTCATCCCTGCATCTAGGCCAGTGTTCAGTCTGGGAAGGTCCGATCCTCCACGATCCATTATTCACCCAAGATCCAGTTTTGAAGCGGCGCTCGTTGAGCCGTTTACGTGAGGCGAAGATTTACCGAGAAGAGATTTTAGTTGTTTGTTTTCATGCGTTCTCTTTCAACCAGTCTGACAAATGGTTTCCAGGAGTTGCAAAGCAGAATCTTCTTCTTTTTTTTTTCATCTCACTCGTCCTGTTGGCCTCAACGAAGAGTTATTTGGTATTTCCACCTTGTCTTGGGGTCAAAATGACCCGTGTACGAGTGTATATGTATGTGTGGGGTCATTATAACCCCAAGATGACAGAAGGGTTAAAAAGACCTCAGATGTAACATGGCAGTCCAAATACGGTCACTTCCTGTTCATTGGTTGAGAAAAACAACATGGCGCCGGTCGTAATCCAAGATGGCGCCGGTCGTAATCCAAGATGGCGCCGGCGAAATTGAGGCTTCAAAACATCAGCCCACAAACCGACGGATGACGTCACGATGAGAATTTCTTGTCCACGCTCTGTGGCGAGAAAATATTTGACAAAATGTGACATCAAACTGCTCTGAAATGAAATACTTTGTCTTGCGTATGAAATACAATTTTTATTGACGTCTCTCTCTCTCCGGTTTCTTGTTCACTCGCCTTTTCCCTTCGTGAAAATCCGGCTTTCTACTTTATTTCTTTTGGAAGTTTATATTTTCTCTTGGCTTTGTTTACGTGTCACTCGCCTTGATAGATTTATTCTTTAACAACTAAGGAACCGCGAATCAATCAAGTCGGAGTAGACGTCAGGACAGAACATCAAACCCGAAATGACAACACCGTCCTCGTGAGCCACAGAGATGAGCGTGGATGTTGCATGAAGCGCTTCTTTTCTTTCAGTGTTCCTAAATATTAAACCATGTGTAATGACATCCTGCGAGAGAAATGAAGTCTCTTTAATTGCCAAGATCTTGCAGCGTCTCAGACGGCTGCAGCTGCTTTCCAGTTCCAGACGTCATGACTCACTGTGTAAATATTTTATCTGCACCATAAATATAGCTCCGCTCTATGATGTTAGCTTTGGTCAAGTGCTTATTTTGGATCGTGGAGAGAGCTGCAGAGGCTGCATTGGTTTTGGCTCATCTATCTCCTTCACTCTCTCGCCTCTCGGCCTGCTCCTCTCCCTCTGAAGCTCTTCGTGTAACCCATTTGTTTTGGCGACAATGCGTTGGGATGCAAAGCGTTGATGCGCCTCGATGCGCTCAACGATATTAACGTCTCTCTCGTCTCGATGAATGATTTGTAAAGTTAAATACTTTCCAAAGCGTTTACTTTGGACGATTGAGGCTCCCAGAGGTTTGATCGATGGTTCTTAATTCGTCTTTTTGTTGTTGTCCTTTAGTGATCCAGCGTCCCTCCCCATGACTTACACTTTCCTGGAGTTCTTTGAAGAACGTCTCCGCGGCTCTCGTTACTCTGGACTCCCTTAAAGCCAAGACGTGCACTAATTACCTGGGTCTCTCATAATAGATGTCCTCATGTTTTATTGACCCGGCGAGACTTTAATCAGCTCCCTGATTTCCTCCGTTGTTGCACACCTCACCTCGAAACACATCCCGTGTGTGTGTGTGTGTGTGTTTGTGTGTGTGTCCTCCGATCTGCCGCTGTGCCTGCCAGCCGCCCGCCGCCGGGCGAGCCGGAGGTGGCAGACGGCGGCGGAGGACGTGTTTTCGTTTGTGTTTCGTACAAACAAAGTGTGTCGATGAAACGGCTCCGCAGGCGGGTCTTCTGTGTGTTTGGCGTCTGCGAGTGTTAATGTGCGTGACAGGTGCCAACTCGTATGTCAGGGCGAGGTCACACCCTCCCTCCACAGCAGAGGTGTCTGCGGAGGTTCCTCTCAACTCAGCAAGTTGGGCGAACACCTTTTACCCCCCCACCCCAGATAGCTATCATTAGCCTTTACGCTAACAGCAGGCCCCGAGGAAACTTGGGAAAAGTGGGCGGGGTCATGAGCGATTCTTCATCACATGCTTTTAGCAACGCATGCAAATGTGAGCGCTGCGCACTTCGCCGCTATGATACCCGCGGTTGGCTTCACATGGAGGTGATGTGTATCAGCTGCCGAGGGTTGAATGTGTCGCCACTTTAATTAATCAGCATTCATAACATCTAAAAGGTGCAATCACACCTTTAGTGTGTGTGCTTTTTTTTTTGTGTGTGTGTGTGTGTGGATGTGAGCTACTGACGAGTGGAAAAAGTTTCGCAAACAAAAGTGATGTGAACTCAGAAGCATCTTTTCATTGTAACGCTGCGGGCCTTCGGTTCAGAGAAGAGTCCAGACTGCGTGAAGGGCCATGAAGCCTCACGCCGACCTCATCGCAGGTCACTTGCAGGAGACCAGCCGTGCATCCAGCAGTTATTTAACATCAACATCTCAACGTCTGCTTCTCGTTTGTTTTCTATCGTCCCAAAAAGGTGCTGCAATAATGTACTTTTGACTCTTCTGTTGTAGTGCACTTGTACACCGTCTCTCTTCTCTTAATAGAAACTGAGCCGTGATATCGGGGAAACCCAAACACAACTCTGGTTTTGGCAGTGACGCGTAAAGTCCTCTGACGTTTGATTTACTGTAACGGTTTACATGATAAACAGTCAGAGAGAGTCTTTTTGAATGAGTTCCCATCAAACCTCATGCACACGACTGCTGCATCATTCATGACCTAATATGGACATAAGGGGCAGGCATTCGACCGTCACGTTCCAGTTCAAGTATGCATATTATTCTGATTTAGCTCTCATACAGTTTAAGTTGTTATAAACACACAACAGTGAAACCTGCTGCCATGACAGCAACACCATGTCAGTATTTAACTGCTGGAGCAAAGCAGGCGGAGACCTCCGGTTCTGAAGAGGGACGCCGAAGTCTTGAACCTGCATTCTCTCTACTGACCACCAGGGGGTGACTCCTCTGGTTGTATAGAAGTCTATGCTTCATGTGTTCAAGCTGCATTCTCTCTCCTGACCACCAGGGGGTGACTCCTCTGTTTGTATAGAAGTCTATGCTTCATGTGTTAAAGCTGCATTCTCTCTACTGACCACCAGGGGGCGACTCCTCTGGTTGTATAGAAGTCTATGCTTCATGTGTTCAAGCTGCATTCTCTCTCCTGACCACCAGGGGGTGACTCCTCTGGTTGTATAGAAGTCTATGCTTCATGTGTTCAAGCTGCATTATCTCTACTGACCAGCAGGGGGTGACTCCTCTGGTTGTATAGAAGTATATGCTTCATGTGTTAAAGCTGCATTCTCTCTCCTGACCACCAGGGGCGCCTCTGGTTGTATAGAAGTATATGCTTCATGTTTTAAAGCTGCATTCTCTCTCCTCACCAGCAGGGGGTGACTCCTCTGGTTGTATAGAAGTCTATGCTTCATGTGTTAAAGCTGCATTCTCTCTCCTGACCACCAGGGGGTGACTCCTCCTCTGGTTGTATAGAAGTCTATGCTTCATGTGTTAAAGCTGCATTCTCTCTCCTGACCACCAGGGGGTGACTCCTCCTCTGGTTGTATAGAAGTCTATGCTTCATGTGTTAAAGCTGCATTCTCTCTCCTGACCACCAGGGGGTGACTCCTCCTCTGGTTGTATAGAAGTCTATGCTTCATGTGTTAAAGCTGCATTCTCTCTCCTGCCCACCAGGGGGTGACTCCTCTGGTTGTATAGAAGTCTATGCTTCATGTGTTAAAGCTGCATTCTCTCTCCTGCCCACCAGGGGGCGACTCCTCAGGTTGTATAGAAGTATATGCTTCATGTCTTGAACCTTATTTTATTCTCAGAATGTACAGATGTCATGAGTAACTCTCAGATGAGAGGAAAAAAACAACCAGTTGTCAAATCTGAGGCTCACAATGTCATTTATTACTTCATAATTTACACTTTGATTGCTGCGACTTTGATTGCCCCCCCAAAAAAATCCCATATTCCCTCTTTTTAAATAGATTATTCTGTTTTCCTGATGCCGGTTGGAAGTTCATGTATTGGCGTTGTCTTTAGTGATGGAGCCAACTTACTGGAGATCTACTAAAGTAGAAAGCTGGAAATAGAGAAATTCATTCATTCTGATGTTTTCTTTCTTTCCTTCCTTCCTTCCTTCCTTCCTTCCTTCCATTGCGTTCACACAACAGCTTGTTGTGGTGCGGCATATGGAACCGAGGCGTCACCTTTTAACCGTTATCGGTCTCGTTGTCTAACCTTCACAGTTCTGGAGACGTGTTAATTTGGAAAAGAGAGAACAACAAAATTCACAAAGAGCTTCCTTTTTTTGTTTTGTTTATCTTCTTTTACTTCTTTGTTCCCATAAACAAGTTTACTGAACTCAATTCTACTGTTATGTCACATATCTGCTTTGTTTTTATAGTTATTGTTCTTTCTGTTTGTGAAGTGCCTTTGAGGACCTTCTGAAGTGCTGTACAAATTCAAACATATTTTATTATTGTCATTTTTATCAAAAGTATATGGAAGCCCATTTCTGAGAGTAAAAGGAAAGAATAAGATTATAATTTAGTTGTGTTAATAGAAATCCTCAAGTCATAATTATGAGATAAAAATCAAAATGATGAGAAAGAGAGTCGAAATTATGAGATAGTAAATCGAAATTATGAGATAAAAAGTCTTATTTATGAGATAGAAAGTCTTAGTAAGTCATAATTATGAGATAGAAAGTCATATTTATGAGATAGAAAGTCTTATTTAAGAGATAGAAAGTCTTATTTATGAGATAGAAAGTCTTAGTAAGTCATAATTATGAAACAGAAGGTCATAGTTATGAGATAGAAAGTCATAATTATGAGATAGAATGTCCTAATTATGATAGAAAGTCATAATTATGATATAAAGTCTCTCCCTATGTATTTCCAGCTCTGATGGTCTCCTGGCTGTGGTGTCACCGGTTGCCCTCCAGTATTTATTGACGCTGTCTTTCGCTCACATTCCTTCCCGGTGAGCCTTGAGGAGTCGAGGCCGCCGTGGGTAGAGCGGCCCAGAGAACCTCCAGGGGCCGGGAGAGGTACGAGATGGAAGGCTTTCATTTCAGTTTTTTATTCAGCTGAACCTGCGTTGACGAACTAATGAGCAGAACTCTGGAGGCGCTTTCCAGTTACGTGTACCGTAACATCTAACTTTACATTCTTGTAATGCGCATTCTTGTGTAGGTTTGTAGTCTTTGAATATAAATCTTGTGGTGTTAACCGTTGTTGAGGAAGTCCGAGTCAGCAGTTACTTCATTATTATTATTATTATTATTATTATTATTATTATTATTATTATTGTTACATAATGTAAAGTCCTCATGGCCCAATACACAGGTTTGTATAGGAGACGCACCTTTAAAACCTATTTCTGTAGTGTTTGGTTATAATTTTGCATCTTGACTAAATGAAAGACTAACATGTAATTATTTTAAAAGCACAACAAAAAGCAGAACATGAAAGGAATGTCAGTATCACAAACATGTTTTTTTTTTTTTTAATGCAGCAGCATCATGGTTTTCTACAGTTGATCAGTTTCCGCATCATGGTTTCTTCTCAAATAGTTCTGTTACAACGCAACAATGCCACAACGTAACAACACAACAACATTACAACGCAACAATGATACAACGTTACAACACAACAACGTTATAATTCCACAATGATACAACGCAACAATGCCACAATGTAACAATACAACAATGATACAACATTACAATGCAACAATGCTACAATGTTACAATGCCACAACGTAACAACACAACAACGTTACAACGCAACAATGCCACAATGTTACAACTCAACAATGATACAACGCAACAATGCTACAATGTTACAACTCAACAATGATACAACGTTGCAACACAACAATGCAACAATGATACAACGTTACAACAACAACGTTACAACGCAACAATGCCACAATGTTACAACTCAACAATGCCACAGCGTTACAATACAACGTTACAACGCAACAATGTTACAACAACGTTACAATGCCACAATGTAACATCACAACAACATTAAAACGCAACAACTCAACAATGCTACAATGTTGCAATGCTACAACATTACAACGCAACACTGCCACAATGTTACAACTCAACAACGTTACAACAACAATGTTTCAAAGCAACAATGCTATGTTACGACACAACAATGCTACAACGTTACAACACAACAACGTAATTTAACAAGCAGACGTTTTGGTTTCACACGGGACACGACCCGCTGTTGATGTAGAATAGCCCAAAATAAACCCTCATCGCTTGTCTTCTAGAGACGGGAATAAAGTTGAATTAGGATTCGGCCTCAACATCTCAGAGCTCTCATTATTCCGCGGCTCGCTCCTCGCCGCCCGAGACGCCGCATGCCTTTGACACGTGTGGAGGAAGGACACGCCATCATGTTTTCCTTCTTTCTTTCTCTAATTACTTATTGCTCACAATCAATTAGCGACATGTGAAGGCACCGCGGTAACCTTGTATAAATACACTGGTGGAGTTCAGCGGCCATCATGGTTGACAATTAAATTGGTCTGTCACTGCCGGGCCTCCATTAATCTCAACTTGTCATTCTTGTTTATGCTGGTTATAACGGGTGTGTGTGTGTGTCACATCAGCTCCGTGATGGGAGAGAAGTTGTGCGTGTGTGTGTGTATATATGTGTCATGTGCATGCGCGCGCGTGTTTATTTGCATGGATCTGTATCGCGGACGTGTGCAGGAAGTGTATATTTTCTGTGCGTGCGTGCAAAGACGTGCGGAATGTGGAGATCTCTTTTAATCGTAGCTGTCACGCCGGCGCCCCGAGGCCGTTACCTCACGCGTCCTTGAGCGTTTCCCCTAAATTGCTCCGAGACGTCGTTCACAAAACGACTCTGGTGCTCGTGTGCGGTTGGACGTGGACGTTTACATATGAAATAGTCCCGCTCACGTCAAGCCGCTGCCGCGCCGATTGCATCGGACAGAGAAGCTTTTTTTTTGCGCGCGGCGTTTGGTTTCAAACCCGTTAGCCCGAGTGCTCGATTCCCTCTGTGCGCAAATGTGAGAGCTGAGTTGGGGCCATAACTATTTAATTTAGTTTTGATTGTTGGGGATTTTATGGGCATTTTGGTTAACGGAGCACTAATGGGATCTCTTACTGAGAAGTAATACACACACACACACACTGGTGGGAAACAACAGCTAGAAGCACATACACACTCTTGTGCCGCTGACCTTTCACCCTCTTCACTGTCTTCTGACCCTGACGGCGTGACCCCCCTCATTGTTTCTGGGTGAGTGTGTCTGACTGGAGGAGAACAAAGGAGCGTGTGGGCGCCGCTGCTTTACTGCTTTACATATGAATGTCCACACCTATTCTGTCCATAAAGCGCTCAACAGTGATATGATGAGTGTGTGTGTGTGTGTGTGTGTGTGTGTGTTGTAATGAGAGTTGGTGTGTGAACTTTATGGCCTCTTTAATTCACATGGAGGTGGTTAAAATGTGTGTTTTTTTGTTAATACTTAATACAGAAAATGCATTCAGTAAATAGAAATAGAAATAATTAAGAGGGAGATTTGTTGTATTTTCTTCCTGCTGGTGCTTTCAAGGACAATGTGCTTCAGAGTAAACAAAGAGATGTGTTCATGACTCCCTCGCAGCACAAAATGACCCCGAAAAACGGACAAATCTGCTTTATTATGTGTTATGTGAGAGATCCAAAGTGTTTGCTTCTTCAATAACTAAAAGTTTTACCTCCTGAAGCTCAGATCCACTAATGTTCCACTAAATATTCCTTTAATATCCCATCTGAAGTTAAAGGTGTAAAATATATCTGAATTTAAAATGTTAACACGGACATATTTAACTCGATTTAAATAAAATGATTGCAAACGTCTCAGCAAGTTAAAAACAACACAACTTATAACACAACAGACACATGACTTCAAAAATATATGACAATAAAATCCTTAAATTCAAATAGTATTCCATATAGAAAACAATGATGTCCACACAAGATAAATAATATAATAATAATCAATTAGTTTAGTATAATAATTCCTTTTTTTTTAAATTATTTTGCATGAATTTTTTCTTCACCAAAGAACAACAAAATATCTGAAATTAGGACTTTCTTTGGTTACAAATGAAGATAAATAAATCACTACTTTATAATCCTTTGTTCTTATTAATTGATGCCAGAACGGCAAATGGTAATAAATTGAGAACATTTGCACATGTCTTCTTCTTTTTTTCTCTTTTCTTCGCAGACTGCTAGTGTCAACCGTCAAGTCATGCACCTTTGATTGGTGTGCATGGATGCACACACACACACACACACACACACACACATAATTAGCAGGGTGTCCATGCTTGAGTGGCCGTGTGTTGAGCAGCGGAGTGGACAGTGAGGAGGAGGCGGTCGTGCTAATGAGGACGGAGCGTCACGGAGGACGAGACGCCGCTCGCTAATTAACCACCCCTCCATATTAACGCTGTGTGTTTATGGTAATAATGCGTCTCCAGGTCGTCCTCACAGCTCCGCCAGCCGTGAGATTTCCTCCGTGTGGAGTCCGGGGGGGACGGGGCTTCTTCTCGTCTTCATTTGATTGATAAAACTCGTCGTGCAGAATTAGTTTAATTCTGATTTCATCTCCGCTGAATGAACTTTATTAATAACAAAACGTGAATTATTTCAGCTCTTCATCTCTTGTTCCACCACTTTGGTTGAAAGTGAATCTTCTTTTCTTCTTCTTTGCTGCAGGCCGGTCTCATCCGGAGCAAAACGTACGCTCAATAATGCTCCGTAACGCGTAGATATTCCACTAACTCATGTTGTATTTAATTTAAGTAGGAAGCAGCCGCTCAGCCAGCCGGTTCCCCGCGCGAAGCGAGACGTCGACGCGTTTGTCACGTGACTCGGGCACTTCGGAGACGCCACTTCCTGTCGGTATTTTAACCCCAGACGGCGGCTGAGCGACTCGTTTAGTTGTGACGTGTTTTGGGAAAAGACGGCTGGAGCGTGACGAGCGCGAGCTGACGGCTCTGCTGGGAAAACGTACGGAAAATGAGGGTTAACGTGAGGCGACTGTTTCCTCTGGAAATAGTTCAACGTGACTTTAAATGTGCACATTTGGTAAATTCTCCTCGGGAACAAAGGAAGTCCTCTACACATCAGAATGGACATTTGCCAAAACATTTCTGAGGTTATTACTTATTACTTCTTAAATTCACACTTTTCTCTGAATCCTCCACCGGCCCTAAACAGACGTTCGCGTCCTCCGGTGCGTCGCGTGTGTGCACGTCATGCATGAAGGCAACCTGGCGTGTGTGTGTGTGTGTGTGTGTGTGTGTGTGCGCGGATCCCGGCTGGTGATTGGAGGGAGGTGGCTGTGATTAAAATTCATACTTTACACCCGCCGTCACATCTGCATCGCCACGGGACGGCCTGCAGCCGCTCAGCGGGCCGCGGCTGCTTTTATTAAAGACGTGCTCACGTGCACGTGAGCGTGCACGTAAACACACACACGCGCCTCGACATGCGCGACTACATTCTGCACACACACAGTCTCCCTGTTCCAGCTGAGCAAGACCAGGCCCGCGTCAGCTCACCTCAGGGTGCCTGCAGGGGTCAGAGGTCGTGTGTAATGGCCCAGTGCAGCGCCCAGCACAGTAAGCCTACACTGTGTGTGTGTGTGTGTGTGTGTGTGTGTGTGTGTGTGTGTGTGTGTGTGTGTGTGACCGTGATCTCACACCAAGGCCAACACACAAGTAGTTAAAGTTCCTCTTTTAACGGGAAGAACTTCATTAAAGTGTCTGTCACTTTAAGACGGTACGGTTAAAAAAAGCATTGTGCTGTGTGTGTGTGTGTGTGTGTGTGTGTGTGTGTGTGTGTGTGTGTGTGTGTGTGTGTGTGCGTGTGTGTGTGTGTTATAATCAATCAAGAGGGTTTTGAGAAGTCTGTTTATTTCCTGGAACTCACAGCTGCTGTTTCTTAAAGCCCAGATGAACCTATTTAACAATAAATACACAAAGTAAAAAATATATTTTGTATTTTTATTACAAAATGTGATCAGCAAAGTATGACGTGTGCTTACGTACGATAGAATCAACCAATAATATCTGTAATAATAGACCTTTATCCATCAATCTGCAATTTATCAGTGAAAATGGAGGTGTGTGTGGCGCTTTTATAGTGTTTAATATTTGTTGTGGTATTAATATTTATTCTATTATAATTTGTTTATATATATATATATACATTATTTATTTTTATTTAACTTTTTACTAACATGCTTAGTTTTGTCAAAGGCACGTTAAGTAGATGTTATTTGATGGAACGGTGTTATAGAAATAAAGTTTGTTTCATTTTAGGTTTTTCATATTAATGAACAATAATCTACGAGACCTTCCTGCAGTTTGTGTGTTTCTAATGCGACACGTCTCCGCTGTTAAATTAATGCTCTGGACTTTCATGTGATTTTTGCATAATAATTTATTACCGCGTGCGTTCTTTATGAAAGCGTGTGTTATTACGCTGCCGTTAAAGAGGAAACTGTCAGTTTTCAGACGGAGAGGAGAATGAGTAACGACCTCTGTGAGATTATGAATTATGGTTTTGATACAACATTGGTTTAACTTCCTCTTTAGTTTTACACAAGGTCGTGCCAGAATTATTTTAAATTTATGACGGCCCTAGAACATGGACCGCTGTGGGAAAATTACGAGCTAAATTTATTGCATCATCTAAACAAAGATCCATGTTTTCTCATGTTTTTAAGATTACAGATATTACAAAGGCTCTATTTGACTCTCACACGTTGTTGATGCATCACAATGTAACTAACGTTGTGATGCATCAACAATGTAACACACGTTGTTGACTCATCACAATGTAACTAACGTTGATGCATCAACAATGTAACAAACGTTGTTGACGCATCACAATGTAACAAACATTGACGCATCACAATGTAACAAACGTTGTTGACTCATCACAATGTAACAAACGTTGTTGACTCATCACAATGTAACAAACGTTGTTGACGCATCACAATGTAACAAATGTTGTTGACTCATCACAATGTAACAAACGTTGTTGACTCATCACAATGTAACAAACGTTGTTGATGCATCACAATGTAACAAACGTTGTTGTTGATGCATCAACAATGTAACAAACGTTGTTGACGCATCACAATGTAACAAACATTGACGCATCACAATGTAACAAATGTTGTTGACGCATCACAATGTAACTAACGTTGTTGACTCATCACAATGTAACTAACGTTGATGCATCAACAATGTAACAAACGTTGTTGACGCATCACAATGTAACAAACATTGACGCATCACAATGTAACAAATGTTGTTGACGCATCACAATGTAACTAACGTTGTTGACTCATCACAATGTAACTAACGTTGATGCATCAACAATGTAACAAACGTTGTTGACTCATCACAATGTAACAAACATTGACGCATCACAATGTAACAAACGTTGTTGACTCATCACAATGTAACAAACGTTGTTGACTCATCACAATGTAACAAACGTTGTTGACGCATCACAATGTAACACACGTTGTTGACGCATCACAATGTAACAAACGTTGTTGACTCATCACAATGTAACAAACATTGTTGACTCATCACAATGTAACAAACGTTGTTGACTCATCACAATGTAACACACGTTGTTGACTCATCACAATGTAACAAACATTGTTGACTCATCACAATGTAACAAACGTTGTTGACTCATCACAATGTAACAAACATTGTTGACTCATCACAATGTAACAAACGTCGTTGATGCATCACAATGTAACAAACGTTGTTGACTCATCACAATGTAACACACGTTGTTGACGCATCACAATGTAACAAACGTTGTTGACTCATCACAATGTAACAAACATTGTTGACTCATCACAATGTAACAAACGTCGTTGATGCATCACAATGTAACAAACATTGTTGACTCATCACAATGTAACAAACGTTGACTCATCACAATGTAACAAACGTTGTTGACTCATCACAATGTAACAAACGTTGTTGACTCATCACAATGTAACAAACGTTGTTGATGCATCACAATGTAACAAACGTTGTTGTTGATGCATCAACAATGTAACAAACGTTGTTGACTCATCACAATGTAACAAACATTGTTGACTCATCACAATGTAACAAACGTCGTTGATGCATCACAATGTAACAAACGTTGTTGACTCATCACAATGTAACAAACATTGTTGACTCATCACAATGTAACAAATGTTGTTGACTCATCACAATGTAACAAACGTTGTTGACTCATCACAATGTAACAAACGTTGTTGACTCATCACAATGTAACACACGTTGTTGTTGATGCATCAACAATGTAACAAACGTTGTTGACGCATCAACAATGTAACAAACGTGCCTTTATGATTGTAAGAAGTGACGTGATTATTATTCCACTGCTGCGTATGAACGAGCGCAAGAGAAACGTGCGATTCAACCGTTTACGTGAATGAAGGAGAATTATGAATTTGATTAAGATAAGTAGGCGTGACACGTGACTCTGGCGGCGTCTGGTCGTCACCTCCGACTCGTCCTGCGTCCTCGGCTCAGTCAGCTGCTAATTGGCTCAGAAGTCTGGAGACGAGCAGCAGACGGGTAACGCGGAAAACACCCTCATTATGAAGAATAATTACTTCTGGGAGGGAGAAAAGCCAATGTCTTTCATTCAGGGTGCATTCATTTAACAAAGAAATACACAATTTTATTAATTTTTGTTAAACATGTGCAGTTGCAGTGTATTCCTTAAGCTCAGAAAAGAATCCAGATGTAATCCTTTTTATTCACCAGAAACACCTAAAATAATGAGCAGCTTATTCACACTGTTTTTGCATGTTAATTGAGGTCTTATTAATTAATAATAATTGAAGCCCTCTCACTCCGAGGACGCGTGTTTATAACAGAAGGTTTTAACGGTTTCCTCCATGAGGAAGAAACGCAGCAGCTTGTTGATGCTCTGGGACGTTTCCGTGACGATCAATGGAAGCGGCTCAGACGGTCGCTGCTCTTAAACATCTTATTTCTTTCATCTCAGATCAACGTCCTCATGCAGGCTCACATGATATCTCGCAAAAAGTGACTCATTGTTTGTGCGTTTTCCTCCAAAAGTCCATGTCCTGCTCTTTGACTCAAAGATCTCAATGTGAAATAAAACTACGGATGTGTCGTCACTGAAGTACGATGACTTCTGGTTTCACGCGGGGATCGAACACCCGGCCTCTCGGGTGTCAGACGTCGTTATACTCCATTCATTATTGTGGATAACGCTCAAAATAATGTTCGTGAGACTCCTGCACGGTGCTGCGGGGCTACGACCGTTACCCCGCAGGACTCCAGCGGGGCCCGGGTTCGCCTCCCGGGCCGGACGGCCCCTCTGCGTCTGGAGGTTGCATGTTCTCACTGAGCACAAAACAAAAGCGCTGTTGATCAATCTCTGGTTTAAATTAAATTAAAAAATCACGACACGGTTTGACTGTTCTGGTGCCATTTAATGACACAAGCGTTATTTAAATGATGGACGTCAGCGGAGAGGCAAGCGGTCTGTGTCGGCCTCGCATGCTTTAAGACCGGGGATTAGAGAGAGAGTGTGTGTGTGTGTGTGTGTGTGTGTGAGGTAGCGAGCTAGCTAAGTGGCGCGGTGATGTCATGGTCCTCGTGTTTTCACATGGGAACCCGATAGCTCTGAACGATCCAAGGCGAGCAATCTTTGGCTCAAGCCCACTTGACATAACAGAGATAATTGCAGACTTTGTGTCCGCGGACCCTCCAGAGATCCGGAGGATCAGAAAGCCCCTCTAGGATTTCGGGACACTTTGATGACGCGTTAATGCCTGAGAAAACATTTACCGCCTCGGAGATCACAGATGGAATGATGTAAATGTAACGCGCTGAAACTGCCCCCGGTATCTGGAGCCCTGAGAAGTTCAGGCTGAAGCTGATGTTCCTCTCAAGCGTTGCCAGGGCGCCGAGCAGAACACACGTCCGTATTGTGTTCCACTTCCACGCCCTTTGATCACCATGAGGGATGTTAGTGTGTGTAGTGTGTGTAGTGTGTGTAGTGTGTGAGCGTCCAGCGCGCTCTTCATGGTTACAGGACGCTTCTCTGGACGGGAGCTTTTATTATAAAATGATATCCAGCGTGGAGATTTATATCACTTTTATTATTTATTGGTGAAATGTGTCGCAGCTCACGTGTTCTTCACGTGTTCTTCACGTGTTCTTCACGTGTTCTTCACGTGTTCCCACCAGGCGGCTGGCCGGAGTCCAGCTCTCAGAACAACGACGCGTTCGAGGACGCGCGCAAATAAAACGAGTCCTGTTGCTTTGCAAGAGCAACGATGATTTTTGGGGGCAACGCAACCTCAACGTGGCCGATGCTGCGGAGGACACACACACACACACACACACACACACACACACACACACACACACACACACGCGCGCGCGATCAGATTATTTTACGTTATAAATTTCTGTCTCAACTAAACATACGACTCTTTTAAATAACGTCAATAAAAATAAAAAAATAAACATATTACTGCTGTTTGCACAGATCAATCAACAAAACACTGTGTGTGTGTGTGTGTGTGTGTGTGTGTGTGTGTGTGTGTGTGTGTGTGTGTGTGTGTGCTGATTATGACTTCAACGCATTCTTCACGTTTTTCTACATTTTGCCCTCGGGAGACGCTTTTTATTTAACAAGAAGCATAAAAGTGTTTTTGCCTTAAAGCAAAAACCTTCTGGATCATAAAAGATCTTTTAGAAAAGAGAGAGAGAGTTAAAGCTGCCAGTTTACAACTTAACGGTTCATTCATGTGTGTGTGTGTGTGTGTGTGTGTGTGTGTGTGTGTGTGTGTGTGTGTGTGTGTGTGTGTGACATCATCAATATTCATCTGCCGGGTGTATTTGTCGTCCTTTTGTGGAAACGTCCTGTCAATTTATTTGATCTATGTTTTCCATCACGGCCTCTGAACCAGTGATGATGATGATGATGATGATGATGATGATGATGATGATGATGATGATGATGAAGAATGATGAAGAGATGATGAAGAATGATGATGAAGAGATGATGAAGAATGATGAAGCATTAGAGAACTAGAGCTCATAGAGGTCATACTGGTTTCCTCCATCACACTGGTTTCCTCCATACTGGTTTCCTCCATCATACTGGTTTCCTCCATCATACTGGTTTCCTCCATCACACTGGTTTCCTCCATCACACTGGTTTCCTCCATCACACTGGTTTCCTCCATACTGGTTTCCTCCATCACACTGGTTTCCTCCATCACACTGGTTTCCTCCATCATACTGGTTTCCTCCATCATACTGGTTTCCTCCATCACACTGGTTTCCTCCATCATACTGGTTTCCTCCATCATACTGGTTTCCTCCATCATACTGGTTTCCTCCATCACACTGGTTTCCTCCATCACACTGGTTTCCTCCATCATACTGGTTTCCTCCATCACACTGGTTTCCTCCATCACACTGGTTTCCTCCATCATACTGGTTTCCTCCATCATACTGGTTTCCTCCATCACACTGGTTTCCTCCATCACACTGGTTTCCTCCATCACACTGGTTTCCTCCATCATAATGGTTTCCTCCATCATACTGGTTTCCTCCATCACACTGGTTTCCTCCATCACACTGGTTTCCTCCATCACACTGGTTTCCTCCATCATACTGGTTTCCTCCATCACACTGGTTTCCTCCATCACACTGGTTTCCTCCATCACACTGGTTTCCTCCATCACACTGGTTTCCTCCATCACACTGGTTTCCTCCATCATAATGGTTTCCTCCATCACACTGGTTTCCTCCATCATACTGGTTTCCTCCATCATACTGGTTTCCTCCATCATACTGGTTTCCTCCATCACACTGGTTTCCTCCATCATACTGGTTTCCTCCATCATACTGGTTTCCTCCATCACACTGGTTTCCTCCATCACACTGGTTTCCTCCATCATACTGGTTTCCTCCATCATACTGGTTTCCTCCATCACACTGGTTTCCTCCATCACACTGGTTTCCTCCATCATACTGGTTTCCTCCATCACACTGGTTTCCTCCATCACACTGGTTTCCTCCATCATAATGGTTTCCTCCATCACACTGGTTTCCTCCATCACACTGGTTTCCTCCATCATACTGGTTTCCTCCATCATAATGGTTTCCTCCATCATAATGGTTTCCTCCATCACACTGGTTTCCTCCATCACACTGGTTTCCTCCATCACACTGGTTTCCTCCATCACACTGGTTTCCTCCATCATACTGGTTTCCTCCATCACACTGGTTTCCTCCATCATAATGGTTTCCTCCATCACACTGGTTTCCTCCATCACACTGGTTTCCTCCATCACACTGGTTTCCTCCATCATACTGGTTTCCTCCATCATAATGGTTTCCTCCATCATAATGGTTTCCTCCATCACACTGGTTTCCTCCATCACACTGGTTTCCTCCATCATACTGGTTTCCTCCATCACACTGGTTTCCTCCATCATAATGGTTTCCTCCATCACACTGGTTTCCTCCATCACACTGGTTTCCTCCATCATACTGGTTTCCTCCATCACACTGGTTTCCTCCATCACACTGGTTTCCTCCATCACACTGGTTTCCTCCATCATACTGGTTTCCTCCATCACACTGGTTTCCTCCATCACACTGGTTTCCTCCATCATAATGGTTTCCTCCATCATAATGGTTTCCTCCATCATACTGGTTTCCTCCATCACACTGGTTTCCTCCATCACACTGGTTTCCTCCATCACACTGGTTTCCTCCATCATACTGGTTTCCTCCATCACACTGGTTTCCTCCATCACACTGGTTTCCTCCATCATACTGGTTTCCTCCATCATACTGGTTTCCTCCATCACACTGTTTTCCTCCATCACACTGGTTTCCTCCATCACACTGGTTTCCTCCATCACACTGGTTTCCTCCATCATACTGGTTTCCTCCATCATACTGGTTTCCTCCATCATACTGGTTTCCTCCATCACACTGGTTTCCTCCATCATACTGGTTTCCTCCATCACACTGGTTTCCTCCATCATACTGGTTTCCTCCATCATACTGGTTTCCTCCATCATACTGGTTTCCTCCATCACTTTATTGTGAATTTAGCATATATATTTTAAAATAGTTATATTTATGTATACATTTATAAATATAATATATATATATATATATATATATATATATATATATATATATATATATATATATATATATATATATATATATTTATAAATATTTGTATATTTCTCATGAGGTCTTATTCTGAATTTATCATTTTCAGATTAAAACAATAAATGTAGATTTTTATTCTGCTTTCATAAAAAAGTTTCTTCATCTCAATAGTTTTATTTATTTCTTTACTTTTATGCGACTCCGCCTCTTGTTTGCAGGAGTAGAGCTGAAGCTCGACCTTCTTCCAGAAGGAATGAAGGAATGAAGGAGGGAGGACACACACACACACACACACACACACACACACACACACACACACACACACACACACACACACACACACACACACACACACACAGCAGTTAGGTTAAAGGGAGTATGAACGGCTGCATGTAAACAGGAACATTAGTGGAATATTTATTTATATCATCTTCTCCAGAACAAGGTCACAAACCATGATCTGTTGTGCTCGTCAACGTATAGTTCTGTGTGTGTGTGTGTGTGTGTGTGTGTGTGTGTGTGTGTGTGTGTGTGAACATGAGCTTTATGACGACCCTCTGCACGGTGAATATGTGCTATTATTACGTGTCTCATGTTATCTCTGCAGAGTTCAGGCTGCTCGCTCTGATTTACGGCTCTGAGTCCAACTGTGTATATTTACAGTCTCATGACCTGGGAATGACACCCGCGGGGGGGGAGGGGGGGGGGGGGTCACGGACTGCAGCACACACACACACACACACACACAGTGTTAGGTCTTGTTCGCTCTCAAACTCAAACACACTTTGAGACTGAGCTGCAACACCAGCTTATAAACATGCGCCACATGTCGGGTTTCTCTACGACTTTTTGTCTTCTGCACTTTTTACATCCGTTATCTCATCATATCAAAGTTATTTCACTTAATCTGCACACAAACATCTGCACACAAAACATCTGCACACAAAACATCTGCACACAAATCATCTGCACACAAAACACATGCACAAATGTTTCCGAGCCACTTTGTGGGGAAATTAGTTTTTTAAAGCTGCAATCTGTAAAGTGATCACTGTTACTGTTTACTGTGATTAAAGCAGAACCTTTAACAAAGAGTATTGTGGGAAATGTAGTTATCACTAATTTAATAGAATTAGATCAAAGTAGAACAAAAAAATCCTAATTTCCCGCCACAGAGACACAACAACTACAGAGACACAACAACTACAGAGACACACAACAACACAAAACAACTACAGAGACACAACAACACAAAACAACTACAGAGACACAACAACTACAGAGACACACAACAACACAAAACAACCACAGAGACACAAAACGACTACAGAGACACAAAACAACACACAACTACAGAGACACAAAGAGACTGAATGACTACAAAGATGCAAAATAATTACAAAGACACTGAGAATGAATACAAACACAAATTGACTACAAAAAGACGCAAAACAACTAGAAAAAAGGGTCACATATCCACAAAAGACACAAAATGACTACACAACGAGATGCAAACTACAAAGAGGCAAAACACAACTACAAGACACAAAGACACACAACACCACAAAGAGTCCAAACAACTATAAATAACTACAAATGCGTCCAACATGTTGAACTATCCCTTTAACTCTTTCTCTGTCTGGAGATTCGAGCGCTCTGATTGGCTGAGCAGCAGAGCTGCGTTTTATGAGCCATTAAAGTTTTACTCCTCGCTGCTCCGAGGCCGCCTTCGGCCACGAGGTCACCGTGCTTTAAATACACTCTCATCACTCCCACACCTCCCCCAATATCTCCCCCCGACACACACACACACACACACACACACACACACACACACACACACACACACACACACACACACACACACACAGCTTAATGGACTGTTTATTGTTTGATGTTAAAGTCCGACTTCATCATTTTTTCTCTCTCTCTCTTCGCCCTCAGCTTGTGTTCAGCTGTGTGGAGGTCTGAGTGGTGTGTGTGTGTGTGTGTGTGTGTGTGTGTGTGTGTGTGTGTGTGTGTGTGTGTGTGTTATGAGCATGTTCATAACGTCGTGTTCTTGACTCCTTCATCTCTTCATCTCTTCATCTTCCTCCTTTTGGTTTCATGGGTTCATTTCAAAGTTTCAAAAGGTCTGATGATTATTAGATTTTGTATTATTTCCTCTTTCATCCGTGTCGTCTGAATCAAACCGTTAGTTTATGTAGAGTCGGTTCCTTAAACACGGTGGAAAATAATCCGTCATAAATGAACGTAAACTTTAAAAAAACGTCGCCCGGCTGTTTTTTTTTCAGGAAATCCTTTAAAAAAGTCTTTAAAATAAATAAAATAAAAATAAAATGAAAGTAATTATTTATCACCATTGCAGAGCTCTGAGAGGCTGAGGCCTCCATGAGCAGAGTGTGAAGAAACCTCTCCTTCCTCTCGGTGACATCACCGCTGCTGCAAGAAGAAAGAAAGAAAGAAAGAAAGAAAGAAAGAAAGAAAGAAAGAAAGAAACGAATAAAGGAATAAAGAAAGGAATAAAGGAAGAGAGATGCTGGCTCGACGTCTGCAGCATCATCCTGTCAATAAGTGTTTACGTCTCCGCATCTAGTAAAATATATGAAAAGTGGACTTCCTGTATCAGAGTTCTTACGCTCATGGAAAACCTGGAAAAGTCTTGGAATTTTAAAATGGTTATTTCTAGGCCTGGAAAAGTCCTTGAAAAAAAAAAAAAAATCCAAAAAGTTTAGTAAAAGTCATGTAAATGTGTTATATTCATGTGTTCATGTGTTCATTTACGCTGAGTTTGAAATAATGAATATGCTTTTAAAAGAAAGACTCAAAATATAAGCAGGCATACATACAGGCATCTATATAAATGTTTATTCTTTTAATCAAACTATTGTCTCATTCATTTGAGTCATTTAAGGTTTACTGTATGCTTTGTATTCTCATTGTTAGTTTAAATACTACATTTACTCACTTTTTACTGTTTACACCCAGATTTCACTAAATGTTTGTAATGGACATTTGGTTTAAAGTCATGGACCCACTGGTCAGAATGTGTGTGAACTCTGATGGTACCTGAAGGCACCACGGCCTGAAGGCTGGACTCCTTTCAGCCGATCATCCTGATAACTTCACAGACAGAGTTCATCACCGGGAGCTTTCTGTGGCCGAGGGGGACGGAGTGATGGAGGAGGGAGAGAGGGGGAGAGAGAGAGTTGGCAGAGCTCCCTCCATGTTGTGTTACAGCTGACCCGATCCTCAACTTTGACCTCTGACCCCGACGCAGATCTGTCATTGAGAGGAGCTGCTGCTTAACACAAAATGGAGCCTGGTTCAAGAGTCAGAGAGAGAGAGAGAGAGAGGTGGGGGGCGAGAGAGAGAGAGACAGCGCTCCACCGCACACAGAGGACTCATTTATCCTCCCTCTCTCTCTCTCTCTCTCTCTCTCTCTCTCCACTGCAGGGTTTTCCTCCTCTCTTTTGTTTTCATGAACAGAAACAGTTTTCTCCCGTCTCATGGACGACAGCATCACCGCCACAGGTAACGGACCCACGGCCGCGAGGACCAGCAGGAGGGAGGGGGGAGGAAGAGGAGAGGGAGGAAGAGGAGGGGGAGAGACGAGGCTCTAATGAGCGGAGGCCTCGTCAGCCTGGAGAGAGATGTATGCAAATGATATGCACACAAACAGGAGCCTGTGGGCGAGGCCAGCGCCTGCTGAGCCGCGAGGAAGAGGAGCGGCTGTGAGGAAGACGAGCGGCTCAGGTCAGGAGAAAGACAACAAAACACCTCCTCTTCCTCCTCCTCCTCCTCCTCCTCCTCCTCTCCTCCTCCTCCTCCTCTTCGTCCGTATAGAGGAGCGCTTGTTGTGTTGCCGCACGGCGCCGTTGGTGTGTTGTAGTTTCTGGACTGCTGTTGCTAGGTAGATTATTATTGTTTTATTCCTTTCTTCTTAATATTCTTTGTAAATTATCCAGAGATTAAAACATCTGTGTTTTACATGCAGACTTTTTAAATTGTGGTAAATGATCGCCCTAAAAATCCAAATGCAGCTCACATTGTTGTTTAATGTGTTGTTTGTTTTATTTTGTGTTTATTTGACAGTAACTTCCTGTGAATGAAATGTTTATTTATATTTATTTATCAGGTGCATTAAAAGCCAGATGCAGCTTTACTTCTGTCATAAAAATGATTTTTGTCAGCAATTTAAAAAGACATTGAAATTATTTACACATTTGTGTTTAGTGTGGAATATTTTTAATTGTATTTTCAGTCCTGCTGGTAATATTCTCCTAAACTTTGTAATTATTATTATTATTATTTGATTTCTAAATGTGATGAATTAAATACGATAATATATTTTCTTGTGAATAAACTGTTTTTACAAGCAATCCAAATAAAGAAAAATAAAAAAAACACATTTCAACTCTTTTAAATGTGCCTCTAAATTTTGCACCGATTTTGTATTCCTTCATAATTATGATCTTTTGTTTGTTTTATTTTACACATGTGCTGTCTGTGATTATGCTTTTTAATATGACTCCTGTTGCACACATTTAAATAAAAGGAGAAATAAAATAAAACATTATTCAAGTTAATTCGCTGCTCGTCTGAAATAATAATTTAATCCATCAGAATGTTTTGTTTTAATATTATTATTATTATTATTATTAAACAAACTAATAAATCCACAGTTGGCCGCAGCTCGCGCGCTCCGCTCCTGCGGGGTGGAAAAATACGCACCGAGAACCAGCCTCTCGCACGCGCGCACGCACGCGCACATGCACGCGCGCACAAAAGGAAGCAAGGAAACGAATAAAGGAGAAGAGACGATGCGACGCGGAACAGAGACGTTACCTTCTCTCCTCTTTTCTTTCTCTTTTCTTTCTTCTTCCAGAGAGAGAGAGAGAGAGAGAGAGAGAGAGAGAGAGAGAGAGAGAGAGAGAGAGAGAGAGGCACCTGATGATGGTGACAGTGTTAATTGGCGCTCAGCTCTCCTCATTAGGGATCGCACATTATTTTAGCTGCAGGCCGCGGAGGACGGGAAGCGACGCGGGCCAAACTTCAGCCATTTAGCCTAAAACACATTAAAATAAGATGCAATTAATTCAAATACTGGGAATATTTTCTCTGTGGTAAATATAGGAAATGCGCTCGTTATAATATTAGTTTATTGTTATAAATACATTTGTTCTTTCATGAATCACATTTATATTATTAATATGAATTTATAATGCCTCGTGTGTTTTGTTTCAAATAAGGATTTTGGTGTCAATATTCCAGAGAGGAAGATATATGTGTGTATATTTATATATATATATATATATATATATATATATATATATATATATATATATAATATATATATACACTTATATACGGACAGACACGTCTCTGCTGCTAAATCAATAACGTGCTGACGATCAATATGTTCTCAGATAATAAAGAAATGACGTCATCAGTAGTCTGACGAAACGGCTCTCCTTCAGAACCATCCGGTCAGACGGATTCACACACTGAAGTGTGTGTGTGTGTGTGTGTGTGTGTGTGTGTGTGTGTGTGTGTGTGTGTGTGTGTGTGTGTGTGTGTGTGTGATTGCCTGTTACCTGTTGGCGCGTCTCCGTGCATCCTAAAGCCTCAGCTCGGGGTCGCGCGCGTGTTCATGACACCAGTAATGGCGGTAATTGTTACTGTTGAGATTACCTGTCAAGGAGCCGGGCGGCGGGGGGGGGGGCTCCCCTGACGAGGGGTGACAGGGAGAGAGAGAGAGAGAGAGAGAGAGAGAGAGAGAGAGAGAGAGAGAGAGAGAGAGAGAGAGAGAGAGAGAGAGACAGAGGGACGCCCTGATGACTTGTCCGCTGATAATCAGCCGCCGCGGCCTGAGGGATAATTCAGCTGTCACTGCGGCTTTCATTGGGACCGAGGAAGAGGAGGAGGAAGAGGAGGAGGAGGAGGAGGAGGAGGAGGAGGAGGAGGAGGAGGAGGAGGAGGAGGAGGAGGAGGAGACGTGTGTGTCTCCGTCTCCCGTCTGACTCCGGCCTTCAGACGCATGTAAAGTAAAGCCGCTCTCAAAATGTCAGATTCTTCTCAAAAACTTCTTCCGTCATCAACATTTAACGATGACGTCACCGCCCTCCTTCATCCTTTAACTCTTCCTGCTCGGCTCCTCTGCAGGTGGAGATCAGACATCTTCAGCCTTTAAGAATGTGTTTATGATGACGTCACGAGAGAGTTATGGCTTCCACAAATAAACTCAGCGCGCACGAGCATGGCCTCTTCATCCCGAGGCCCTGATTGGCTGCCGGGCATGCCGCGATGCAGCGGCTCCTCTTCGTCAAACGTCCCTGCAACAGGATGATATGAAATAATAATAATAATAATAATATAATAATAAAGTGCTTTAAATTGTTCCAAATCAAAGTGTAGCAACGCATAGAGATTCATTTGCGTTTAATAATTCATGCACATGAATTGAGATATTTGTGGACATTTAAAGGTGATGTCTTTCTGTCGTTTCTGTCTTCTGCGCGCGTCATAAAGAGGCTCGCGGAACGCTATATATATATATATATATATATATATATATATATATATATATATATATATATATATATATATATATATATTGTCAAAATGAAAAAAAAACCAATATATATATATATATATATATATATATATATATATATATATATATATATATATGTTTTGGGGGGTTTCAAAAATCTATTGAAATGACTGAAATATTTTTGTACCAAACATAAATTATACATTATAGTATTTAGTTCAAACACTCTTCAGGGTGTATATATATATATATATATATATATATATATATATATATATATGTATGTTTTCACACATATTTCATCTCATAACTTATTGTGTTGCAGCAGAAACAGTAAATATAGACGTCACACTGGAGATTTATTTATATTTATAGAACACACAATATAAATATATATTATAAAACACTAAACCAAACTACCATGTAAAACACAATATATTTATATATTATATATATTTTCTGCTTCACCTCACCATATGAATCATCCAGTGTATACATCTTATGAACGAAGAAGAAGAAGAAGAAGAAGAAGAAGAAGAAGAAGAAGAAGAAGAAGAAGAAGAAGAAGAAGAAGAAGAAGAAGAAGAAGAAGAAGAAGAAGAAGAAGAAGAAGAAGAACTTTAACTCAATAAATCTACTTCCATGTTTTTATTATTTATACATTCTTGAGTCAACTGCTTCATAACTTCATTTTGCATCTTTTTATCACCGAGATGTAATCCTTATTTTGGGGCTGGCTCATCACCACCACCATCATATCATCATCATCATCATCATCATCATCATCATCATCATCATCATCATCATCATCATCACTTAACCAGTGAGATAATCTCTCCTGGATATTAAAGAAAAGTCTCATCTCTTATTCTAACGGCGCGTCATCCATCACGTCAGGAGAGAGAGGGACAAACAACGTTCATTACCAGATGCAGCGTTGATTAAAGGGCTTTGAATGCACCACACACACACACACACACACACACACACACACACACACACACACACACACACACACACACACACACACGCGCGCGCACACACACACACACACACACACGCGCACACACAGATGGGTGGACATTAGAGGAGAGGCCATCTGAACAGGCTGCAGGGACATTAACGGCAGCAGTGATTGATATTCGCGCGCCGGGCTTTTTAATGGTATTGTTATTCCTCAGAGTTACACCCCGTCCTCCCCGCGCCGCAGATAGATGGAGGTGTAATAATGAATAGAAATTATCCTGATTATTTCTGGGGTGGAGGTGGAGAGAGAGAGAGAGAGAGAGAGAGAGAGAGAGAGAGGATCATAATCTCACGTATAAAGATCAGTCAACAGTGGTTTGTGGATTTTATGTAATCTTTTGCGTCAGTTTCCTCTTGTTTATATATATATATATATATATATATATATATATATATATATATATATATATATATATATATAAAAATCAACATTCATTATTAAATAACAAGAAGCTGGTGATCGGCCTCCTGGTTCTCTGCACCTGGAGGTTTTCGTCCTTAAAAGATATGTTAAATCATTAGATGTGTAATAATAAAGACTGCTTGTCATTTTAAAAAGGCTCACATAATGCAGAGAACAATTTGGGAGCCACTGTTTCATATTTTCACACAATAAGAGGAACAAACTTTCATGATCTAACAAGATGTATTTATACATTCATGCTTTATCTTTAACATGTTTTACACAGAAAGTCTGTTGTCATGTGAGATGTGATGAAAAGTAAACGTCCTCTCATCTCCTGTGTGATATTAATGACGTCATCTCCTGTGAGATATTAATGACGTCATCTCCTGTGAGACATTGATGACATCATCTCCTGTGAGATATTAATGTGTGGTGTTTTCTTGAGAGCAGCAGCGTGGACATCACAGAACACTCTGATGAGAGAGGCCAGCTTGTCCAAAGCAGTTGTGTTTATCACACACTCCTCTGGCACCTGCTGCAGCGGGACGGCCTGCCAACACACACACACACACACACACACACACACACACACACACACACACACACACACAGCCTCTTCATTTAGCCACTCTGCAGCCCAAACGAAGGCCATTAGCACTTTTCAATATCGTTAGCAGACTCAGCTGTTACACTGCAGGTTCACTCACAGGTAACACGTACAGGTGCTTTACTTCATAATAATATATAATAATATGATATGATGATGGATAAAGACTCACAGGTAACACATACAGGTGCTTTTACTTTATAATAATATATAATAATATGATATGATGATGGATAAAGACTCACAGGTAACACATACAGGTGCTTTACTTTATAATAATATATAATAATATTATATGATGATGGATAAAGACTCATCGTGACGTTCTGCAGCTTTCAATGTAAATGACTCAAGAAAAGCATCGACATGTATGTAACTGTCACCTGTTGTTCCTCCTTCTCTATTTTATTATATTGCACTGACACAGAACATGACAGTATATATATATATATATATATATATATATATATATATATATATATATATATATATATATATATATATAAGTGTTTTTTAAACTGGTTGCTACTAAATCTTGTAAATCTTGAGCTGCTATTTTCTTATTAAAACACTTAAAAAATGAAATAAAAAATAGTTTCCTTTGATTTCCTCTGCTGCTCTTTTTCTTCCTCCTCCTCTTCCTCCCGTCTCCTTTTTTATTTATTTTCTTCATCCCCCCCCTCCTCCTCCTCCTCCTCCTCCGTCATGTTGTGCATCATCCTCTCCCTCCATCTCTCCTTCCTCTCCTCTCCTCTCCGAGGGTGTAATGGTGTGATGCCTCCCTCCTCTCCTCCTCCTCCTCTCCTCCTCCTCCTCCTCCTCCCCTCCTCCCCTCCTCCTCCTCCCTTCCACTCTCCCAGTAATCAGGGCCAGATGGAGGCAGCGATGGAGTGATGGAGGGAGGGAGGATTGGGTTCGGCCCTCTTGGTGTCTCAGGACGTGGAGCTGTCAGCCTGCAGGGAGAGAGGAATGCTCCTGCAATAAAAGAGGGATTTATCACCACTCTACCACCGAGGGAGAGGAGGAGAGAGAGGGAGGGAGAGATCAAGAAAGTCAGATGGAGAAAGGGGGTCGACGTGGGAGAGAGGGAGAGAGAAGGTGAGAGAGAGGGAAGGAGAAAGAGAGCAGGAGAGAGCGGCAGAAATGGAAACCCACAGAGAGAGAGAAGGAAGGAGAGAGAGAGAGAAAGTAGATGGAAGACTTTTCATCATCGTAAAGCTGCAGACAGACGAGGGGTTGAAGGAAGGAACATGCAGAGTGATGGAGCGCTGGAACCTGGAGGATGGGGGAGGAGGAGGAAGAGGAGGAGGAAGAGGAAGAGAGAGGGGAGCAGAAATTGAGACGGACAGTTGTGCGATGACACCCGCGGCTCATCTGCTCACATTCTAGCGGCCTGACGGGTTCGCGTCCCGCCATCTGTGGCCCGCAGAGCGGCTGTCGGTCAGATGAACTGCTGGAGCGCCGCTCTGTAACCGAACCCAGAATGTTCTGATGAAGCCCTCGACCCCCGCAGGAATGTTACGGCTGTAAATTTACTTTAGTGCATTTTGGCCGTGCTGAGGTGTGCAGAGTGCATGTTAAGTGCATGTGTGTGTGTAGGGGGGTCTGTGTGTGTGTGTGTGTGTGTTTATTATTTCAAAACATAATGGCGGAGTTGGAGGTGCTCGTTCCAACGTGTTCGTACGGCGTCTCGTGGAAAGTTACTTTACGTTTTTTCCCGACAAAAGTCTTAACGGAGAACTACCGTAAAAGTCGAGTTACAAGCCGCTCCGACCTCCGGTGTTTGTCCCCGCTGTAGCAAGCTAGCAGCAGTGCAAGCTAGCAGCAGTGCAAGCTAACGCTGCTGCTAGCTTGCGCTGCTGCTAGCTTGCGCTGCTGCTAGCTCCTCGCGTCGGGTGTTGAGCCGGGGCTGGTCCCGCTACCTTCAGTGGTTGTCGGGGAGCTAGCGGAGAGCTAGCAGGAGCTGGCTACAGCGGGGAGCTAACCCCGGGGGGGGGGGGGGGTAGCAGTAGTGTGTAGCATGCCGTGAACTTACATTTACGTTGAGATCGGTCAACCAATGACAGTTCTCTCTACAGTCAGAGCTTGCGCAAGAAGGTGGAACGTGAGGGAGATACCATTTCCAAAACTTGTAAGGGGGTAATAACTATTTTCCCGACGTAGCAAAATCCCGGACGTTTTTGGAATCCCTGCCGGACGCTTTTTTTAGGTCTCGAAAAGAGGACATGTCCGGGAAAAAGAGGACGTCTGGTCACCCTAAATAAATCCTAATAAGGGACTAATAAGCTAGCAGCAGCGCTAGTTAGTGCTGTTGCTAGCTAGCGCTGCTGGCTAGCGCTGCTGCTGGCTAGCGCTGCTGCTGGCTAGCGCTGCTGCTAGCTCCCTGTGTCCCCTCTGCCCGCCTCGAGTGTTGAGCCGGGACTGGTCCCGCTACCTTCAGTGGTTGTCGGGGAGCTAGCGGAGCGCTAGCTGGAGCGCTAGCTGGCTACAGCGGCGAGCTAACGGGAACACTGACCGAAGGTAGTAGCGGCTTGTAACCCGACTTTTACAGTACTCAGTTTGGTTTTGGAGAAGATTTAATGTTTGAGTTCAGAGAACTAATAAATTCTGTGTCAAAGAAGTTCTCTATTCCTCCGTTATTCCAGTTAATAAGGTGCAACGTCCAGTGTGTCTATCAGTCGACGCATGAGGAGCTTATTTCGAAGGTATTCATTTTTTTTGACACATAATGTGATATTTAATCCAGTTTCTACTGCATGCGATCCTTCTGTTCTGATGATCCATGGAAGGAGAACGCTCCTAATATGAACTTTACTTTGCTTATTTTGAAAAGAGCAGCTTTTTTGTTCCAGTTGAAGTTCTTGGGTTTGGTAATCAGCGTCTCTCACACGGATCCGTCCTCATGACGCCGCTCTCTGGAGGCTGCAACACGTCTTTCACACGCTCACGGATCATGCGCTCATGGCGCTGCTGGAGAAAGATTCCTCAAAACGTGAGAAAAGGTCAGCTGACTCGCCCTAAAACGCCCCAAAAGACGACGATGCGGTCGACTGGACTTCAGGAGAATTAAACAAGACTTTCTGCATAGCTATGCAGACAAAACTAGTCATAATTCACATATTGCCCACACAACCTATGTGTATGTAATCACACGTAATGTTGGTTACTATCACTAAATGATGATGAAGACGAGGAGGAGGAAGATGGCGCTTTATATCACAGATATGACAAGTTATTGACTCATTAAAGAGAAACCGTGAAGGAAGAGACGGTTGAAATAAGTGCAATAAATGTCCTGAAACTTCAAAACGGTATAAAATCATCCAGTCATGGAGATCTCACTTCTACACTTCATGCACACATGAACCAGCCTCCGTGTGTGTGTGTGTGTGTGTGTGTGTGTGTGTGTGTGTGTGTGTGTGTGTGTGTGTGTGTGTGTGTGTGTGTGTGTGTGTGACCCAGCCAGCGCCGGAGGGCACCTAGAGGTCAACGCAACGTAAACAGAGGCCGCCGAGCGATTTACGATGTTTGCCGGCCGCTCCGACCGACCGACAGGTCTGCGCATTCTCAAGAAGCCTAATTGCTTTTTGCAGCTTTTCAATCAACCCGACTTTGTGGACATTGTTTTTGTATTCCCCCCGCCCCCCCCCCCCCCCCTCCCGGGTGTCGGTAGCTACTCCCGCGTAGCCGTGACTCGAGTCTAAACGTAAGCTAAAAATCGAAAAGCTCAGAGATTCTTTTCTTCTTCTTCTTTTCGTAATGAAGAGCAGACGTTGTTTCTCTCCGATCCCCGACCACTCAGGCCGGCTGGAGGGGAAACCCAGTCCCACATGTGGACATCTGGTTGGACAAGGAGAGCATGGACCCCCCCACACACACACACACACACACCTACCACCCCCCCCTCCTGTTGACAGTCGTTACCTGTGCCCCGACGGGCCCTCGCTACCCCGAGATAAAACGACCTCTATCCAGGGCCAGACGCATAAATATTTCTCTATTTTCCAAAATAGCTTTTAATTTTACAAGTTTTATGGCCCTGATATTAAGCGCATATGTTTTACAAGACACCGTGTCCTCTGCTTCACCCCGCGGGTTCCCAATTGAAGTTTTTTTTTCTTCTTCTTCAGTCTTCTAAAGGAAGAAGGGAGGAAAAGTTAAAAAAAAAAACATAAACGGGAGGGAAAATGAATAATAAGCCAGGATTTTAGTTTTCTTTTTTTTCTGCATATCTTTCCAAAGGTCAACATGTTCCACCTGAAAGTTATTTACTGGATTTGCTGGTCTTTTTTTCCTCACCTGTTAGCATAGCGAGCGTAGCATAGCGAGCGTGACATAGCGAGCGTAGCATAGCGAGTGTGGTATAGCGAGCATAGCATAGCGAGCGTGACATAACAAGCGTAGCATAGCGAGCGTAGCATAGCGAGCGTAGCATAGCGAGCGTTGCATAGCGAGCGTTGCATAGCAAGCGTAGCATAGCGAGCGTTGCATAGCGAGCGTGACATAGCGAGCGTAGCATAGTGAGCGTGGCATAGCGAGCATAGCATAGCGAGCGTGATATAGCGAGCGTGACATAGCGAGTGTAGCATAGCGAGCGTGATATAGCGAGCGTGGCATAACGAGCGTGACATAGCGAGCGTGACATAGCGAGCGTGGCATAACGAACATAGCATAACGAGCGTAGCGTAACGAGTGTAGCATAGCGAGCGTGTAATAACGAGTGTAGCATAGCGAGCGTAGCATAGCGAGCGTAGCATAGCGAGCGTGGCATAGCGAGCGTGGCATAGCGAGCATAGCATAGCGAGCATAGCATAGCAAACATAGCATAACGAGCGTAGCGTAACGAGTGTAGCATAGCGAGCGTAGCATAGCGAGCGTACCATAGTGAGCGTGGCATAGCGAGCGTAGCTTAGCGACCATGGCATAGCAAACATAGCATAACGAGCGTAGCGAGCGTAGCTTAGCGACCATGGCATAGCAAACATAGCATAACGAGCGTAACGAGTGTAGCATAGCGAGCGTAGCATAGCATAGCATAGCATAGCGTGCGTAGCATAGCCAGCATGGCATAGCGAGCGTAGCAATTTACACACAAAATCAAGGTAATAATTAATAATAATTATAAGTTTCAGTGCCTAAAATATAATATATATTTAATTTCCCACTTTTTATACATTTATTATGCATTAAAAGTAATATATATATATATATATATATATATATATATATATATATATATATATATATATATATATATATATATTACTTTACATTTCATTTAGCTGATGTTTTTATCCAAAGCGACTTACATTAAGTGCATTCAACCATGAGGAGAAACTCAGAACAACAAGAATCAAGAAAGAACAATTTCTTCAATAAAGTTAAACTACAAAGTGCTATCAGTAAGAGACATTTAAGTTATACTAAAGTGCTACTTTCTTTATTCAAGGTGTAGTCGAAAAAAATGTGTTATATATCTATATTTATATGGATACTTTGTTTCTCTCTCTCTCTCTCATATATATATATATATATATATATATATATATATATATATATATATATATATATACGAGACAGATATAAAATAATTGAACATTCTCTGCTCGACGTCTCATTTCAAGAGCAGAACAGACATCAGAACCGGGCCAGCGGTCCTCGGATGAAATCCGCACCATAAATCCCCCGGCGGCTCAGATGGAGCTCCAGCGGCGACACCAGTTCTTCTCTTGTCTGAAACATCGCGTGAGGATTTACGACTGCGGCCTACGACTCTGAACGATGGGGATCCACTTTGCTTTGGGTCGAGACGGCAGCTTCCAGATGAAGGACATTCACAGGGTTGTGGCGAAGAAGAAGAAAAAGAATGTTCCTGCAGAAAACGCCGATTGACGGATTGGTTCTCTATCTTCTGTACTTACTGGAGGACTTTTAGTTTCCTAGCTTTTTGATAAATGGGAAATGTTTGGTCTCCAGCCGGTGACGGAGGACGACGTCAGAGAGAAGAACCTCCGTGGTTCTGTGATTCAGCCCAAATGCTTTGTGGGAGTTTCTACATCTGCTGTTTCCCGACAACCAGATGTTTGATAGCTCTTTTTCTGGGGGAGAGAGAAGAAAAATATAATCATCTTTTGAAAACAGGAAGTGAGGCATTCTAGATGTCTGCAAAACATGTCTTTGGGATAAACAAAAAAGAAGGACTGTGTATTTAAGTTTGATAGAAAGCAACGAGCACGACCTCACGACCTCACGACCTCACGACCTCACCACGTCAGCAGCAGCTCCTGGACCCCCAAAAAACATATTCATCCGATCTATCGTATTACAGCTGTCCTTCAAATGTATTCTCATATTATAGTTGATATCGTACGTAAAGTTACTCCAACAACATGTGCACAGATTGTTTTTTTACTTACGTCTTATGGCAAACAACTTACTTTATGTTCAGGCAACACAACTGAGGCGTTAGGTTGAGGAAAAGAAAGTTGTTTGGGTTAAAATAACTACGTAAAATAACTTGTGTGAGCCGTGCACCTCCACCTGCTCTCGTGGGTTTATACTTCCTGGTTGGATTGCATGAGATTAGATTTCATGTGGGAATTACGTACAGCATTAATATGTTTGTATGTTTTATGTATGAGAAGCACTGGTGGCCTTTAGTATCAATACCAGAGCTTGGTACATTATGATGTTCGTTAATGTTTAAATAAAGTTCTGCAGTCGACTTTTCAACGACGGTAAACAGTTTGAGGTGAAGAGAACATTTAAAATTGTACGCTTTCAGTTTTCTTTCGCTTTTCTTTCTCGATTTGAGACTAAAACAGACGAAAGGAAAAGCATCTGCAGCTCAGTAGAGTTTAATATCTTTCCTCTGACTACCAGTGGAAAAAAGATATGACCCTATCATCCAGATGTTTTCCAAAACTTGTTGGTAAGTGCCCTCTCATTATCTCAAGTGGTGAGAATCTGAAGACAACCGGCTGGAGGACGGGATGAGAGCGGGTCTGGAACCAAACGAGGCTCGAGGTCGAAGAAAGCACGAAAACACGAAAACACGCACGCTCTGTTTGGCAGCTTCGTTTGTTTTGTTCTCAGTCCAGCAGGTCGGCATTAATTCACTTTTTAACGTTTTTCTCCCATCAGCTGCAACGTGTGTTAAGTGCCTCAACCTAAATGTTCTTGGTTTAGTTGTCTCAACACAACTGTTGGTGGTTTAGTTGTCTCAACACAACTGTTGGTGGTTTAGTTGTCTCAACACAACTGTTGGTGGTTTAGTTGCCTCAACACAACTGTTGGTGGTTTAGTTGCCTCAACACAACTGTTGGTGGTTTAGTTGCCTCAACATAACTGTTGGTGGTTTAGTTGCCTCAACACAACTGTTGGTGGTTTAGTTGCCTCAACATAACTGTTGGTGGTTTAGTTGCCTCAACACAACTGTTGGTGGTTTAGTTGCCTCAACACAACTGTTGGTGGTTTAGTTGCCTCAACATAACTGTTGGTGGTTTAGTTGCCTCAACATAACTGTTGGTGGTTTAGTTGTCTCAACACAACTGTTGGTGGTTTAGTTGCCTCAACACAACTGTTGGTGGTTTAGTTGCCTCAACACAACTGTTGGTGGTTTAGTTGCCTCAACATAACTGTTGGTGGTTTAGTTGCCTCAACACAACTGTTGGTGGTTTAGTTGCCTCAACATAACTGTTGGTGGTTTAGTTGCCTCAACACAACTGTTGGTGGTTTAGTTGCCTCAACACAACTGTTGGTGGTTTAGTTGCCTCAACATAACTGTTGGTGGTTTAGTTGCCTCAACATAACTGTTGGTGGTTTAGTTGCCTAAATCTAAATGTTGGTGGTTTAGTTGCCTCAACACAACTGTTGGTGGTTTAGTTGCCTGAATCTAAATGTTGGTGGTTTTGTTGCCTAAACCTAAATAATACAAAAAAGTTCCAAAAGACACGAAACATACGGACGATGTGTGTCTCTGTACACAAACCAAGAGATTGCACTTCGTGACTATATTTCACAATATCTCACCCAGATGTTCTGGGATCAAATAAGACGGAGAAAGGAGGACATTTTTGCCCAGGAAACAGGGAGTGTTTAGGCAACTCGCCCCCCCCCCCCCTCAAAACCCCTCCTTACGGGGACAAATTGGTGTCAAGTGTGTGTATGCAGGAGGATTAAGTGTGTGTTTTCTCTGCGTTCACTGCCGGTGCTGAGGACAAAAACAGCTTGAGCCCCCCACAACTCACAGAGACACTCGTGTTTACGCCGGACGGAGAGGGGACGGCTAATCTTTCCACCTAATCTGTGTAAACGCACACATGCACACAGTGTCCACGGCACGTGAGTAATCTGAAGCCAGCTCATCCGACGCCGGGCCGGTGAGGATCAGTCAAACGGGATGTGAAGCGTCGCAGAAGTTTTTGAAACTGCAAATATTTGGATCTATACCCTCTTCTGAGCAACGTCAGGACATTACAGCTATAAGAACCTTCAAAAACAAGTTGAGTTTGTTTTAAAGCTGCATTCTCTCTCCTGACCACCAGGGGGCGACTCCTCTGGTTGTATAGAAGTCTATGCTTCATGTGTTAAAGCTGCATTCTCTCTCCTGACCACCAGGGGGCGACTCCTCTGGTTGTATAGAAGTCTATGCTTCATGTGTTAAAGCTGCATTCTTTCTCCTAACCACCAGGGGGAGACTCCTCTGGTTGTATAGAAGTATATGCTTCATGTGTTAAAGCTGCATTCTTTCTCCTAACCACCAGGGGGAGACTCCTCTGGTTGTATAGAAGTATATGCTTCATGTGTTAAATATGCATTCTCCTCTGGTTGTATAGAAGTCTATGCTTCATGTGTTAAAGCTGCATTCTCTCTCCTGACCACCAGGGGGCGACTCCTCTGGTTGTATAGAAGTCTATGCTTCATGTGTTAAAGCTGCATTCTCTCTCCTGACCACCAGGGGGGACTCCTCTGGTTGTATAGAAGTCTATGCTTCATGTGTTAAAGCTGCATTCTCTCTCCTGACCACCAGGGGGCGACTCCTCTGGTTGTATAGAAGTCTATGCTTCATGTGTTAAAGCTGCATTCTCTCTCCTGACCACCAGGGGGGACTCCTCTGGTTGTATAGAAGTATATATATATACTTCATGTGTTAAACCTGCATTCTCTCTCCTAACCACCAGGGGGAGACTCCTCTGGTTGTATAGAAGTATATGCTTCATGTGTTAAAGATGCATTCTCCTCTGGTTGTATAGAAGTCTATGCTTCATGTGTTAAAGCTGCATTCTCTCTCCTGACCACCAGGGGGTGGACTCCCCTGGTTGTATAGAAGTCTATGCTTCATGTGTTAAAGCTGCATTCTCTCTCCTGACCACCAGGGGGTGACTCCTCTGGTTGTATAGAAGTATATATAAATGACTCTACTTCTCTTGATGTATTCCCTCAGTAAACATTGTAAACATGAGTTTATGTCTCAATCTCTAGTTTCAAGTCTTCTTCAATACAGCATGATGTTCATTTAGTAAATTATGGTCATTTAGAGTCAAACAGACCATAAAGCAGGGGACGCTTTAGGGGCGGGGCTACAAGGTGATTGACAGGTCTCTACGTCACTCCTCCTCAGTCCATATATGGTCACTTCCTGTTCACTGGCTGCAAAAAGAACTCGAGGCTTCAAAACATCAGTCCACAAACACTTTCGATGGATGGATGGATGGATGGATGGATGAATGGATGGATGGATGGATGGATGGATGGATGGATGGATGGATGGACATCCATGGAGGTCCAGACACAGGAACAGCTTCTTCCCACTGGCCGTCACTTTGATGAACAGTTAAACAGACTCTTCATCTGCACTATCTGCACTTTTTTGTTGTTTTACTACTGTCTTTAATGTCCTTTTTATATTTTTATATTTATCTTGTATATTGTGTGTGGAAAAAAAGTACGAGAGCCAGTGAAACCGGAGTCAAATTCCATGTATGTGAAAATTTACATGGCCATTAAAGCTGATTCTGATTCTGATTCTGATTCTGGATGGATGGATGGATGAATGGATGGATGGATGGAAAAGGAGTATTTTGATGTGATCACTTGAAGCCCTCTCAGATGGAGCCTCATGGTTTCCTTCCCTCATGTCAGACCTCCTGGACTCTCCAGCTGTGATTCCATGAAGCGCTCCCTGAGATAAAGCCGTCCCTGCGTTCTTTACGGGGCAATCACCTGCCGGATTGATTTAGAAATATTTCACAACAGCCTTCAATTTCCTTTATTTCGCTTCCTTTTGCTTCTCGTTCCCCGGCTTTGCCTCCAGACTGCGGAGCGCCAAACCGAACCGGCTCTCTAACCGCCGTCCCTTCCTCCCCAGTGCTCCGCGGGCCATAAAGCCCTCGTCCTCCAGCCCGGTGTGTGTTTTAGAGAGCCTCCTTGTCCATAATGCCATATCACATAAACACATTGCGTTTGATTGGTGGACATAAACATTTAACGCCGGGCTACAACTCAGGGCCGCTGTTAACGGGCTCGCTGCCACGGCGACGCCGGGAAGCCAAGGTCAGGGTCACGGAGGAGGAGGAGGGGTTTAAAGATGGAGCCCAACAGAAAGCATCGAGGGTTTGATGCAAAGCTCGTAACGTACCGACGCGATGCACTGAGAGCGGCGATATTCATGTACTTTCCTGTGTACTTTGTGTATATGTACAACGTGTCCTCACGCGGCGGTCTGTTGGATATCTTGTGAAAAAGTTACTCGTCTTTTTAGGAAACTCTTAGGTTTCGTCAAACAAAAAACTATTTGGTTCCAGAAGAGGTTGAGTTTAGTGTTGGAATAACGAAGGAAGAACTGAACATGCTGGAGGTCACCATAGAGGTCACCATGGAGGTCACCATGGAGGTCACCATAGAGGTCACCATGGAGGTCACCATGGAGGTCACCATGGAGGTCACCATCCAGGTCACCATGGAGGTCACCATGGAGGTCACTATGGAGGTCACTATGGAGGTCACCATGGAGGTCACCATGGAGGTCACGGTGGAGGTCACGAAGGAGGTCACCGTCCAGGTCACCATGGAGGTCACCATAGAGGTCACCATGGAGGTCACCATGGAGGTCACCATGGAGGTCACCATCCAGGTCACCATGGAGGTCACCATGGAGGTCACCATGGAGGTCACTATGGAGGTCACTATGGAGGTCACCATGGATGTCACTATGGAGGTCACGGTGGAGGTCACCATGGAGGTCACCATCCAGGTCACCATGGAGGTCACCATGGATGTCACTATGGAGGTCACCATGGATGTCACTATGGAGGTCACTATGGAGGTCACTATGAAGGTCACCATGGATGTCACCATGGAGGTCACCATAGAGGTCACCATAGAGGTCACCATGGAGGTCACCATGGAGGTCACTATGGAGGTCACTATGGATGTCACCATGGAGGTCACCATAGAGGTCACTATGGAGGTCACTATGGAGGTCACCATGGAGGTCACTATGGAGGTCACCATCCAGGTCACCATGGAGGTCACTATGGATGTCACCATGGAGGTCACCATGGAGGTCACTATGGATGTCACCATGGAGGTCACCATGGAGGTCACTATGGAGGTCACCATGGAGGTCACTATGGAGGTCATTATGGAGGTCACAATGGAGGTCACCATGGAGGTCACTATGGAGGTCATTATGGAGGTCACCATGGAGGTCACCATGGTGGTCACATGGAGGTCACCATGGAGGTCACGGTGGAGGTCACCATGGAGGTCACCATCCAGGTCACCATGGAAGTCGCCATCCAGGTCAACATGGAGGTCACGGTGGAGGTCACTAGGCAGGTCACCATCCAGGTCACTATGGAGGTCACCATCCAGGTCACTATGGAGGTCACCATCCAGGTCACTATGGAGGTCACCATAGAGGTCAACATAGAGGTCACCATGCAGGTCACCATGCAGGTCACCATAGAGGTCAGCATGGAGGTCACCATAGTGGTCACCATGGAGGTCACCATGGAGATCACCATAGAGGTCAGCATGGAGGTCACCATGGAGGTCACCATAGAGGTCAGCATGGAGGTCACCATGGAGGTCACCATGGAGGTCACCATAGAGGTCACCATGGAGGTCACGTGTTCGGATCCCGGCAGGAAATACTTCAGTGTTTTCCGCGCTAAACCTGCAGCTCGGCCCTGCAGGACTAGATTTAGTCACCTTACCTAGCGGAGTGACCTCTGACACACCTGGTGGAACCCACTGATGGAGAACACCTGGTGGAACCCACTGATGGAGAACACCTGGTGGAACCCACTGATGGAGAACACCTGGTGGAACCCACTGATGGAGAACACCTGGTGAAACCCACTGATGGAGAACACCTGGTGGAACCCACTGATGGAGAACACCTGGTGGAACCCACTGATGGAGAACACCTGGTGGAACCCACTGATGGAGACGGTCTGCAGCTTCATGCAGATGAGGACGTAACCCTAATATTTGGGGTTCAGATGTACAAACACACACAAGCGCTTCTTATTTTATAAATAAATCCACGTTGTTTCAACAGCAACAGACCTCTTCATCCATCTATCGTGTGTGTGTGTGTGTGTGTGTGTGTGTGTGTGTGTGTGTGTGTGTGTGTGTGTGTGTGTGTGTGTGTGTGTGTGTGTGTGTGTGTGTGTGTCCTGGGCCCTGCAGCTCTTTCTCAGACTGCTTATCAGATGGATGTGTTTGATATGAGCCACATAAACAACGCTGACTCTCTCTCTTCCTCTGCTCCTCCACTGGTTCATGAGATGTAGACTTTGACTTCATGACGACCCAAAGAGAGGAAACAATCACACAACTAGACGTTAAAGTAGTTTACGGAGCGACTGAATGAAGCAGGATCGTCTCGTGAAGAACATCGGGATGTGAAGGTGAAAAACAACATGACGTCTCTCTGAGTGAGCAGATGTCACGTTTATGCTCCTTCCATATTAACCCTATGTCCACGGGGACATCTGCAGTATGAAGTCATTTCTCAGTCCCATTTTTTATCATTTTGGTGAAAGTCATATTTCTACTAAAAAAACGTTAATAAACAATTTAGCTTTGGACATTTATTTACATGTATCTACCATTGTATTCATATATGTCACTGCTTTAGTGAACTTAAAACTTTGGTAAACCAATTCCCATCACCTAAACCGAGTTACCACCTGAGCAAAGTTATGTTTTCACACGAAATATGAAGAATTTTCAAAAATCGAGATTCCATTTTTCATCTTTAGAGTCATATTTTCTCTTTACACTTTTGCCTTATGACAATGGTGATATATATGGCTCGTTATATAGAGAGCTGAGATTGTTCTGCAATGTATGACGTAAGACATGGGTGTGGATCTTGTATGAAAGCGACTTAACAGGTGAATTTAAGAAATGATGTCAAATCGAGAAAATTGACTGAAAATGACCTCAGTGTTGGAAGAGTTAAAAAACATGAATCTTTAATGTTGCTAAAGATGGAAAAGTCGGTTCAGACCATGTAGACGTGAGCTTCAGTACTACAGTATACATGTATATATATATATTATATATATATATACATGTATATCAGGTGTGCCGCTCTTAACTTGTACTCGCTGATGTTTTGAACACACTCATAATTACTGCAGTCACTAGCTGGTTATTATGTAAAGGTGACAGAACGTGACGGCGGCCGTGAGGCGGAGGAACCACGCGACGCCGTCTCGCCAATCTGGGAATTCACTCATTCACATCCTGTCGTTCTATGGAATAAATTATGTTAAATAACTCGTTAAAGCCGCCAACATATAGGATTTAAATATTTTTAACTGTGTTGAATTCTCATGGGAGCATAACACACGTTGGATGAGTCTCACACACACACACACACACACACACACACACACACACACACACACACACACACACACACACACACACACACACACTGACAGCACACACGTCACTCGTCACAGGATGCTTCCTCCTTCTCTTTTTCACTCCATTTTAAACACGCTCAGAATGCATTACGATATATATATATATATATATATATATATATATATATATATATATATATATATATATATAGGAGCTTTATGAAACAGGGACAGCTGGAGTGCACAATCAAGCTGCAAACACTGAGGTTCTGCTGTAACTTTAGTTTTTTGGAAGCATAACTTTTGGAAAGAGAGTTATTATTACAGCTTCACCTCTTATGGACAGCTTGAGGATTTATGAACAGAAGTCCCTTCAAACAGGATCTGACCTGAGACCAGCAGAGAGGACAGATTCAGCAGCACTAAGACCTGAGCAGCAGCAAAACTCACTGAATATTAAACATTCAAATAAAACAAGAGGAATTCTCCTCAGAGGCTGAAACTCTCTCAGTAATCAAACTTTTACTTAATTACAAGAAAGATGAATCACAAGGGAGACAAGAGCTGCTGGAGAACTCAGCTTGTTTTTAT